>JANAVB010007399.1:11692403-11947403 GCA_029216955.1 Iris pallida
GCTGCTGTCAGAATAGCCTCAATATCCTTAAGCCATGCATCTGCTGAGATGGCGTCCTCCGTGTCTTCGAAACAGTGGGGGTTGAACTTGCAAAATCTGGTTGATGCTCCTGAATCCGGCCTTGCCCCTCTTTCTAAAGCTGTCTGTAACCATTGGTTGAGTAGTACGTTCTACTCCTGCAACTGAGCGTGCATGCGCTGCTGGGCTAATATCTGATGTTGCTGAGTAGCCATCATCCCTCTTATAATCTCCAGAAGGGCCGGTGTGTCCATTTCCACGGGGGTAGGTGGAACTGTTGGTGGTGGTGGAACCTCTGGATACTGCGATCCAGCTGCTACTTCCACTATCACTTCTTTCTGGATAGTCTCTTGAGTTAGTACCGGCCCTTGTTGCTGACCAACCTGGTCATGTTGTCCATGTTGCCCTTGTTGCTGCTGTCCAGCTCTGACAGGTGCGGACGAAGTGCCCCTAAGAAAAGGGATAAGAGAACAATCAAACGACCGGACTCGAAGGATCAATGAAGTCAAGGGATACTGGAATGTCAAGCTGGCGTTGAGAATCGACGAATCATGAGATCAAGGGAGAACATGTGTGATTGAGACATCCTATTAAAACACCCCATAAGTCTAAAATCAGACCTGCATGGGCCACCACTAAAACCTTGTCGTGCCCCAGAACCAGAATACTGGAGAGCGGGGGAATGACTCAGCCAGCTATGTATTACGGGTAGATGAATACCGTATAATACGATCAATGCTGTCTAATAAGACGAGAGGGTGCATACTACATAAAAGTCTCACTATGGTCACTTCACATCTATTGTCTCAATCATTCAAACAAGAAACAGAAATAGAGAACATGTGAGATAAAGCAGTAAGGCGTCCCAAACGCTTAGTAAAAATGTTCTTGATATCTGGCTTTACAAAATATAGCCAGATGATGTAGCAAGGTATACACAATTGTTTATCAGCTGCAGCCTGACTTTAGTTACAATTATGGAAAAGTAGGTACAAGACAATCCGACTAACATGTCGTTGCCAAACGGCAAAGTATAAAGTAATTCAAAAAATGAGCGGGAAGTAAGGAACCCACTCGAGTCCTCCTGCGATCATCCCTCTAGTATTGACCATCTTGGAGGCAGAAGTAAGCTGGATCCTCGGGGACCGGCTCTAAATCTGGCCATGCAAAACCAGAGAGGTTAGACCTCTAATAGCAAGTACCGCAAGGAAGCACGATATGAGGAATGAAGCCAGTAATAAGAGAATATGATAATAGATCTCTGCTATCTACTGGGATTCACATAACATCACGACACTTCGAACCAACCTTCCAACCAAACAAGGACAGAAGTTGGCTCGTCATGCCCTGACATTCTGATCATCTCAGTTAGGTAACAAAGTAGATACAGTACACAAACAAATCAATTTAAACGGCCATGCAACTACTACGACTTGCTACTGTGAGTCCCAAGTTATCCTAGGATTATGTAATAAAGGATTCCTCAGTTCTTACTATGTGCAAGCAAGACTAGTCTATCCAATCAATCAATTGCGCCAATCATGAATTAGACGAGTCCCAGCGGGATGTCCGTCATCAATATACAATATACAATAAATAATATAAGCAGATACCACTCCCTGCCCGTGTGGCAGGCTTACAGTATCTGTAGGAACCAGCCGGCCTGTCGGGCACTTAATAGTCCCCAAGAGGGCTGCCATGTAAGAACTCGAGAATCCATTCTCTCCATGCAATCATTATTTTATTTAACTTAATAGTCTCTACATTGAGTGAAGTCCCATGCCGTGGATCATGATCTTTCAGAATGAGTACTTTCGTATGGGTACGATATGCACAACTCTACAACGATATCCGTACGGTTAGGTTGTAGGTCTTACATAGCGTAATGCAACAATCAAAACTAACCATGAAATAATCATGCCTTGACCATAAAGTACACATGCTGCTGTTGTAAAATAAATAAATTAACAAATTGAAACCTGCATGTGTCTGTATGCCAATATTCAGGATCAGCTAGTCGATTACAATAGTTCATGATATGAATGTGTCTCATTCATTTAATTCAATAGACGACTAGCCAGTCTCTTAGTTCCAACTAGGAACGCATGATCAATTATTAAATTAAGATGACAATCCTTGTTTATTAATGTCAAGACAATAATTAATGTTAATAAATGCCAAGTCAATCAATCAATGGTATATATGTCAATCAATGTCAATTAAGGCCGAAATAACAATTTATGTTTAATTATAGTAGTAGATGATGTCTTAGTATTACATTATGTGAGTTCATCTGATTCTGTTACGTTCTTCAAATACTATATACGATAAGATCATATACTACACATATGTACAGAACATAGATGATTCACACTAATGTATGCTAGAATGAATTTGGGTTGTGTATTCTGAGCCATCGTTCTCACACTTGAAGATAAATTTTCAGTATAACGACGGATATTAGGTTACTCTTCAGTATAATTGATGCTTTTCTTGGATAATTGGTGTGCATTAAATTCGTATGTGCATATTTCGTCTATGTGATTTGGATATATACTACGCTGGGTTATAAGCGATGATCTGATATACAAAGGAGGTGCTGCCGAAATTTTTGTAGACATTTGGATACATTGTATGTTCGAATATTTTTTTATGTTGGATAATTTAATGTTGGATATTGGATATATTGTGTTGGTAATATTTTGTTGGATATTGGATAGTTGGATATTGGTGTCGAATATGGATATTTGCATATGGATATATGGTGTTGGATATTGGATACGTTGGATATTCGTGTTGGATATGGATATATGGTGTTGTATATGGATATTTTGCATGTTTGATATTGTGTTGGATGTGTTGTACAAACAGGAAAGAGTTGTTTGCAGTATTTTTTTTTCAAAAATTAGAAGTTAGCGACGGACTGGCGACTCAGCGAGGATAGTCCGTCGCTAACTGGAGAAACTGAGTTTAGCGACGGAGTGGCGACGGAAAAAACCGTCGCTACCTGGAGCATTTCAATAAAGCGACGGAATTGGCGACGGACATCCGTCGCTATCTGTAGGAGTTTAATGTATCGACGGATTGGCGACGTAATATCCGTCGCTACCTGAGAATTTTACATTGAGCGACGGTTTAGCGACGGACGTCTGTCGACCTAGTTCTGTTTGATGTCCATAAATTTTCTGTTAGCGACGGATGTTTGTCGCTAATACGCTTTTACCGACAAATTTACGACGGATTAGCGACGGATATTGCGTATCAGAGAAAATCACTGATACGGTTTGCCGACTCTTTAGCGACGGAGTATTCGTCGCTAAACCTATCGATACATGTTTTGACGAAAGCTAGTCGGTAATCCGTCGCTATATATTTAAATGAGCCGACGGTATTCCGTCGCTAAGTCGTCGCTGAGCGAAGGAGTAGTAGCGACGGATATGTTTTAGCGACGAGGTTATTCCCGACGGCTGTTTTACCAAAATATCCGTCGGTAATCCGTCGGTATTTATTTTTGGGACGGAATACCGACGGATAAGGCCGTCGGTAAATCCATGTATTTGGTAGTGTAAGGATGAGGCAACTAAAAGACCTGCAAGCCTGAAGCTTGTATAGATCAGGGGGAGTAAAACTATAGGATTGTATTTTTCCTTAGGACTGATGGTTTTTCCCACTGGGTTTTCCACAGCCAAGATTTTAATGAGGCAAACCAAGTTTACTCTGGATCCAGCAGTATCCACCCATTAGCTTATTGAATCCTGAAGTATTTCATAAGTGGATCCAAGGAAATGGATAAATAAGGGGGAGTGTTGTGAAACCCATTTTATCACCATTATGTCATGAGTTACACATGACCCTTGGGGTCATGTAACTCATGACCCTTGGGTTATGTAACTCATGACCTTGGGTTGCCCATTAGCCATTATATATGGCCCTTGCCATATGATGAATAGTGAGGAATAAAATACTATTCTACAAGATCTCGTCTCCCTTCAAACATCTTTGATATTTTCTTTTCTTTAGAAAATTGTAATTTCAATCAATTTTTTCGGTGTTTGAAAAATCAAAAAAATGAAAAAAGAAAGTTCATCAAGAAAGAAAATGAATCATTGGGTTGGTCGAAAAAACTATTTTTTTTTCCATATTTTTTCTCGATTGGAAATCAAATTCATTTCTTCCTCGTTTCTTTAACATCGAAACAAAGAAGAAGAATTACTTCCTTTTCAAGGCTCCAATTTGCAAACCAACTTATACTATTGTGTTAAAATCAAGTACTGGGACGTGTTTGAACGTTTCATTGAAGAAGTCACAATTTGTATATTTCATGATAAATTTTAAAAAAATGCTAGTAAGCTAATCTTTTTTCTTCTAGGAGTTCGCACCAAATGCCTTAGTGAAATTAACATGTTATAGGCATATCTATGGCATGTTCGAAAAATTGTCACATCAATTCCAAGGATACCTGTTCCATAACTTGCGAATTGTTGACTCTTAGAGCATCATTAGTAAGGCCCATTCCATTTTCTAGATTTTAGATTAGAATGTAGGAGCTCATTTTGTAAAATAATAAGTCTCATTTCTAATCCCAATTTCTACAATTTCGGTCTCAATCCATTCATGGGTGCTAAGGGTTGGGCCTCCAATTTCTAGATTATAGATTGTAGAAACTCGTTTTGTAGAATAGTAAGTTCCAATTGGAGCCTAACTTCTAGATTCTAAACTTTATATTATTTTTTCCTACATTAATTTTTGACCATACAATTTTTGGGACCGGAGCTCACTTTATCATTTCCTACTATTCTCATACAAACCCAACCCATTCTACATTTACCTTTTTTTTGGCTTAATTGCACTTTCCTACCCTCAACTATTCTACTTTTTCAACTTGATACCATAAACTTTTTTTTTGTAACAAGTTGATACCCAAAAAAATTTTGGGACGAAAATATCCCTGCTCAAACCTTAAAATTATCCCCCTCCGCAAACCCCCCCTCCCCCACTCCGGCTACCCCTCCTCCCGCTCCGCCTCCCCTCCGGCCACCCCCCTCCCCGCGTCCGGCCAACCCCTCTCCCGCGTCCGGCCAACCCCCCTACCCCCACCGCCACTCTGTATGGCTACTGGAAGGCCACTGGAAAGGACGATCCATCACCCACTGCTCCAGGACGGTCGGGAACAAGAAGACCCTCGTCTACTACCATGGCCGCCCACCCAGAGGTGAGCGCACCGACTGGGTCATGCACGTGTACACCCTCGACGACAACGAGCTCCTCCTCCTTCTCAACAACAACTGCAACAACAACAACACCAATTACGATATTATGCTCTCTATAAGCTCTTTAGGAAGAGCGGTCCCGGTCCCAAGAATGGCGAGGACTACGGCGCACCATTCCGAGAAGAGGAATGGGAAGATGATGATAATGAATCTTCAGGAAACAAACAACTACAACCACCAACGGTGATCATCATGTAATAAGAGAGAAAAAGATGAGCCCAGAAGTAAAGTTCAAATTGATCCTAGAGCTTCTTTGTGCTTTGATGGTAACACTACTTCTGATTATAATTCCAGCAGCAGCAGCAGCAGCCGCAGCCGCCGCCGCGGCGGTGGCGTCGGAAGCGGGAGGGGGGTTGGCCGGGACGTGGGAGAGGGGGTGGCCGGAGGGGAGGCGGAGCGGGAGGGTGGGGGTGGCCGGAGTGGGGGAGGGGGGGAGGGGAGAAGGGAAGAGGGAAGGGATAAGGGCATTTTGTGATTTTTGAAAAATTAGGTATCAAGTTGAAAAAAAAATAATAGTTGAGGTATCAACTTGTTACAAAAAAAGTTAGAGTATCAAGTTGAAAAAAACGGAATAGTGAGGGTAGCAAAGTACAATTAAGTCCTTTTTTTTTGAAATTTTGGACTCCAAATTGTATTGGAGAGTGCCAACTACTAATGATGCTCTAACAAACCGTAATTGATTGGTAGGTCGCATCGAAAATGCAGCGCTAAAGTGGAGCAGGAAAAAGAGCAGCAGTGCGAGACCAAAGAATAGTTAAATATATTTCCGAAACGAAAGAAGAAAAAGAAAAAGAAAAGGAAAAGTTTTTGAAAATAACCTCACATTTTGCATTGCAAATAGAATAAAATAATAATCTTGTTAAAAAGAAGAAAAGAAAAGTATGGTGTTTCTAAATATCTTTTTGTTATTTTGTTGGACTATTTTATTATTTAACGAGTTAGACCCAAAGTTAAATTGTGGTTTAAATTTATAAGAGTTATAATTTTATACATAGTTTGTTGTATTTTAAATATGGACGCATAACTGGACTAGTTTTTTTTTTTTTTTTGGCGGTGCCTAGCGTAAAGCTCATAATTTTTGTGCACACTTCATCGTATGCCTTTTGGGTCTACTGTCCCCTAATTTCTACCATAAATGGAAAGAATAATACGGTTCCGTGACTCAATCCACTGATCTTCTGCCACTCAACCAAAGCTTTTATGTCTATCCCTGTTGTCTAGTTGTTAAATTACCAAAGTTAAACTTTTAAAAATACATATATTATTATTTCAAAAATATATAAAAAACACAATTTTAATCATAGAATATTCATAAATTTTAAATATTTAATAATTGTATAAGTCTTGTTCAGTTTTTGGTTTTGGAGCTAAACCGAAAGGCAAAATTGTAGTCGTATAATTTTTTTTATTGTAGTATTTTCAAAATCGAAATCGAATAGAATATCTTATTCGGTTTTGTTCGAGTCTCGATCCAAAACTAAATAATACTCACCATATATGTAAATATGATTAAGGTAAGTAGAGAGGAGGGGGGGGGGGGGGGGGGGGGGGGGGGGGGGCAGAGGGATGAAGAATAATTTCGTCATTTTTGAAATTTAGGATATCAAATTGATACCTATCAAAGTTGAGGTAGTAAGTCAAAAAACTTGAATAGCTGAAGGTATCAATTTTAATTTAGCCTATGATTAAATATATAATTCATGGTTATTTTTTTTTTTTCAGGAAAAATTCATGGTCATTGTTTTACTTCAAACTTCCCCCTATTAAATGATGCTAATAAACAGAGAGGAATACGTGTCACAATTTCAAATATCATTTGTGGACTCTAAAAATCCAACCGCAATAAATTAAATAAATAAGAAGCTTATTATGAAAAGGTGTGAATGAGTGATATTGGTTGAGTACGCTATTTTTTGAAGGGAGGTAGGTCCATAATATGACACGGTCAAATCTATAAGACACATCCAGAAGGTAAGTGGTTAAGCAACATTAGGAAGGGAGTGTTCTTCTCTATTGAGGAGAATATCCTTAGATCGCTTAGAATTATTGACAATGCATCAAGAAGGATCCAAGTGTAAGTATATATAAAACATATTCAACAAATTTCGCAATGAATCAACGTAAAGTTTAGTTGGGATAAATACAGTCACTAGAGTCAGAGACTCGGAATCAACAAAAATACAATATTAGATAACCATAAAATGTAGGGTATTTACATAACTGTATAACTTATTGGATTTTCGGTTTGGGCCAAAATCGAAACTGAAACCGAATAATTTTTTTAACAATTTTAAAATAAAAATCGAATCGAATTTTTTGAAACCGAACCGAATCTTTGTATGTTCGGTGCAATTCGATTTTCCTACCAAACTCACCCGTATGTTGAGCGGCACGAAAACCTCGGGCTATAGCAAATCCAACTAAGTATGTTGCTTGAACGGTTCCTCTCTGTCAATTTGGCTTCTCCTGATCCATCTTTCCATGCCTACAATAGCCGGAAAAACGTACAGACAGGAATTAGAAAACATAAGCTTCCAGTCTATATATATATATATATATATATATATATATATATATATATATATATATATATATATATATATATATATATATATAGGGAGCGGATCGGGAGCCCCGCCCTTGAGCCCCGCCGAAGCCCCCGCCCCCCTTGGCCATTGGATCGCGGGGTGGGGGCGGGCCCCACGCGGGCCCCGCGCGATCCGATGGTGCAGGGGGGGGGCGGGGCTTCGGCGGGGCTCCGCGGGCGGGTATCCGATCCGTTTCCATATATATATATATTATGGCGGAAGAAGAAAGGACAGATAGGAACTATTGCCGGAAGGAGAGAGGACATAGGAACTACACAACACCTTCCATGTCTACTCTCCTCTCTCTGACAAATAGGAAACCGGCCAGTAAACACACAGCACATATTTTCGATCAAGTCTTGCAGCTAAGAATGGTTGTCACGTATTTTATAACTTTGTGTCAGGTAAGGTTTGATTGCAATGTTTTAAATTCGGACCGGTGATTGAACCGATTTTTTTTTTATAGGTCGGACAGGAGTTCGATCGAGTTCAACCAGGATTCAAATAGACTTTGTTTGGTTTCGTTTAAATAGATATATATCCACATTTATTTCTAAATTTGATTTGGTTTGGTTCTTAGCATGTTTGGCTTGGTTTCGTTATACAACTATAAGGTTTCTGAAAACAAATCAAGAATCAAATGGTCCAAATCGCACGATAAATATTTTTGTTAAAAAAAAAATTTAATTGGCCGGTTATTATGAACCGGTTTGACCGTTCACCGGTTAAACCCGATTCTAGAGGAAAAAATCCGACAGTTCTTAAACAAATCCGGTTCATGTCAGACCAGATTAATTTTTGGGCAAAATTGAGCGAACCCGGTTGGACCGTCGGTCTAGTCCGATTCTGACAACACTGGTGATTGTTAAACATATCGTTTGTGTGATGGTTTATTATTCTTTTGTTGCGGAAGAAAAGTCTAGGATCGTTTTTGAAAACTACAAAAAGGATCTAGGAACTCGTTGAATATTTAACAGTGAAAAGGACCTGACCAATTTTTAAAAAACTCCAGGGACCTGTGAAAAAAATGGATAACCTATTTAGCAAGCAAATCATAAATGTTCATTTGATCAAATACTTCCTTACTCGGGTGTTTGCTCGCAATGAGATTCTCAAGCAAAATGCTTCTCATTCTCCTCTTCGTGATGCTTCTCTCCACTAATGGTTCTCTTCTCTATTAAACTTCTTCAAGAGCTTGTTTTTCTTTCTTACTTTTTCTTTCTTTCGTCATGCTTCAAAATATTTGGATCCTCTACTAACTAATAATTGTTTGTTAGACAGTCCATCACTAAAAAAAAGATGAGAAATTGGTTGCAAAAAGTATATACAATATTTTGACGTTTAGTGAAATGTAAAACAGTCTTAAAATCGTTGAAAAAAAAAAAATCCTCTGAAGATTAATTTGACATTCGGATCCAGCTACCTAGGTCCGATATTGTTACGATCAATTTTTTTTTGGGTGTTCTTTCTCCAAGCCAAACCGTGGCCCATATTGTTACGATCAAATTGAAAATATATTTATCCCAAAATCATGAAAATATAAAGATTTATATGCAAAAATTGAAAAGAAAATGTTTTGTTTGATTTTATACACTTTTTGGGCTAAAAATTATTAGAATTTCTTTTTGCCTGTTTAGTAGAAAATTTGAAATCTCAAGCAGATCCTTAGTAATGGGGTTTTGTTTATCATTTAATTTTTTTAGCCAACTTCATAATATAGGGAAAAAAATTCAAAAATTCTAGAGTAACTCATGCGTTACTAATTTTTAAAACTTGTCAATAAAAAAAAAATTGCTTGGATTAAATGCATTCCTTTATTTTTTTTAAAGACAATAGAAAAAATCAAGAATCTAAATAGAAAAATAAGTCAACGTATCGTAACCATTGTAAGTTACTAATTTGAGTTCCTATTTGAGTTTTTGTAGTCGAACTGAAAATTTTCAAAGCCCCAAAGATAATTTGTACATTTATATCATGATCTAGTTTTAAGTGCTCAAATTTGTTTTCTTTCTCCTCTTTTTTTTTTTCCCCCTTTTAGAATGGGCGTTAATGAGTACGGAGGCATGCCAGATAGCTACTGGAACATCTGTCGCTTGTATTTCGACCTCACAATGTTCTCAGCCATGTTCCGATATCGGATACTCATTTGGTGGCTGCTCTCTCCAACTCAAATGCGACTGTTATACATGTCCTGAGGACTACCATTGATATTGCATTCTGAATTTTCTTTTGGCACTGGAATTGTAACCATGGTTAATGATTCGGAGGAAAACTTACTTATTCCCAATAATACTGCTATTATTATCAGCATTTTTTTTTTTTGAAATGTCCAGCATAACATACAAGACATGCTACGTTGCATATTATTTGGGCCCACTGCCCCAAACTTTCACACACACACCCACACCTCTCATGCTGTTCGATCCTGAGACCGTCGCCCTAGCCGCCAAGGAGGCTCCTCGCTGCCACAAAAGCCAGCTGAGTTTGATATTGTTGTTGTGATCAGGCTAAAACTAGAATCCCCTTTCTACATGCCTGCCTGTGTTTTGTGCTTGAAGAATTCGATGCCATCCATTTCCAGTTGATTTTCAGAGCTAACTTGAGTATTTTGTTGCTAAGAAAATGAGAAAAAAGAAAATAAAATGAAACTCTGATCCATAAAAAATTCAATTGTTTATCACTTCCACTCATCCAAAAACAGTCTAAGAATCCGTCAACAGAAGATGATGCAAAAAATCTGGATTAAAATTTCCTCAGAATCTCAGATCTCGCAGACTTGTCTGAAAATGCAACAAAGAAGAGTCCAAGTATATATACAAAGAAGCCGATAGTTGAATCAATTTCATCATAAATCAACCTAAACTTCAAGTGGAAAACGAGGAAGAAAATTTACAATCATTAGGACTGAATTCATAGAAAATATGTAGGAGTGGATCACGCCATCAAACAAAATACCTCCATTACATTATTTCTACAAATTTAAACAGTTGAACCATATGTTGAGAATAACAAAAATTATATATTAAGCATCAACTTCTCTTAAATTACACCAAAATTAAAAGCATAAAGTTTGAAAAAATTATACTCACCCTCGGGGCATTTTTTTTTTGGCACAATTTACGTTCTTTTGAAGGATGTATATTATGTATTATATTTATTGATCTCGAGTGGAGGTTAACAAGTAAATTTTTTAGTGACAAAATTTTAGTGACAAATTTGTCTTTCAGTGACGAAATTTGAATTTTAGTTACCAATTTGAACTTTTAGTGACGACAGAATTGGACTTATTTACGATTTTTTTTACAATATTCATGATCTCGAAAAATAGTGTTCTTCGGGGAAAAAGAGAGGCAGAATATACGCCTTTCAGAGGCGTAAATTCTGGAAGAAAAAAAAAATGCCATTTCAAAGGATGTACGTGCTGGGGCTGACTTTAAAATTTTCTCAAACTATATGCTTTTGGTGCAATTTAAGAGAAGTTTGATACTCTTAATATGCAATTTTCTGAGAGAATAGTAAGTTAAAAACCAGTGCCAATGCATGCATATCCCTACTTAACAACATCAAGAGCCTAATCTCTTCAAACTCAGCACAGAGACAAAAGAAAAATAGAAGCAAAAACGAATTGAAAACTAGAAACTGGTTGTCCAATGCATGCATGCATATCCCTACTTTACAACATCAAGAGCTTGATCTCTTCAAACTCATCTTCGATTCACTACGCACCAAATTCTTAACGCAGTTACGTTCCAAATTTCCCATCAGTTTGTGACATGTTAAATCCATATCTAGATTGTTGTTGATGACAGCTTCAAGTACATATAATTAGAAATTAACATGCAAAGACGCAAGTTGAGGATCGAGTTGAGATGCGCAGGAGCATGCACAGATATGGTGTCAGGCAGTTGATGTATAAGTCCAGAGAAAGCGGGAGATCTCTTGCATTGAAGTTTTGAAGTCCTTAGAACCCCCTGATCGAGGTTGAAAGATTTCGGATCTGCATAGCCATTTTTATTTGTGTCGTAGCTGATTCCGTAATTATCTTTTCCTTGAAGTGCTTACCTCATTTTTTTTTCTAAACTCTTGTGTTCGGTATCATCTCTTCGTAATAATATAAAGAAGTTTTATTTTTTCCTCTTGGCTCATATAATTGATTCAGTCAAGGGGTTTGGTTCACTACAAGGGCTCCAAAAAAACATATACGGAGTGGTGTTCGACATTAAGCTCTTTGGCTTCTTTCCTTTATCCGCAATAAAGTTGTTTTATTAATTATACTAGTATATACGCACCTACATTGTAGGTATTTTTAAACTGTTTTTAATTAAAAAAAATTGTATTTGGGAAGATCAAAAGACATCAAGGCCGCGTTTGGTTCGCGGAATCATCGAGTTGGAAAAAAAAAGTGATTACTTTCCTATATTTGGGTGCCAAAGAAATTGAGGAGGAAAAGAAAGTGATTCCCAAAGGAAGAAAAATTAGGAGGAAAAATTATTCTATCCATCCAAGAAATGAATCAATTTTTCACATTGAAGTATTCATTTTCCTTTCCAAATTCCTTAGCGTTTCCAAACATTGAAGTATTCACAAAAATTGTAAAACTTGTCACAACATATCTTCTGTGACGAGTACAGTGACGACTTACTTCCGTTACATATACTTCCGTAACTAAAAGAAAAAAAATGACGACTAAAACATAGCATCACAAAATATTTTCTGTGACTAGCAAACCTTGTCGCTATGGCGTTACAAAATGTTTCCAATTGTGACAAGCAAATCTTGTCACTGATAGTATACTTTTTGTGACATATACATCGTCACTATAAATGTTATAAGTGACGCATGATATTTTCACAAATAGCATCTATATATATATATATATATATATATATATATATATATATATATATATATATATATAATATTGATCCTGTGTGATTCGAACACGAAACCATTTACTACAGAATCAAACATCCTACCATTACACCACAACCATTAGTTTGTTAAATAAAAATAAAATAATATATATGAATTCCGCCAGAATACTTCTTAAGTGACATATACACCTTAAGTGACAAATTTGTTGTTACAATTTTTTAAGGAATTCACAAAATACACCTTAACTGACAAGTATTTCACTTGTCACATAGAACTTACTGTTACAATTCTATAACGAAGTCACAAAATGTACTTTAAGTGACAAATTTTTTTACTTGTCACATAATACAGCTTAAAGTGACAAGTATTTCACTTGTCATAAAGAACTTGTCACAATTCTTTAAAAGAAGTCACAGAATACACATTAAGTGACAATAATTTCACTTGCCGTATAATACACCTTAAATGACAAGTATTTTAACTTGTCACATAGAAATTGTTGTTACAATTCTTTAAGTATGTCACAGAATAATACATAAGTGACATGTATTTTTATTTGTCACATAAACTTGTCTTTGATATGAGTCAAAAATTAAAATTTTATTTCATTGATAATATTTATGACGACCAATAAAAATAATAACTGAATGATTTAACAGTAGGACGATAAGGAACTGGTGTCACAGAATCAAATATGAGTGACAACAAAATTTACTTGTCAAAAATATCTCTTTCAGTGACAAATTTTATACTTATCACAAATTAATTGTCATGAAAACCCGTTTTTTTTTTTAGTTTTTCCCTTCTATTCCGCAAACCAAACGAAGCCCAAGAGCAAACTACATTTTAAAAAAAAAAAATCTATATAAATTTACCTGCATGTCCTCATTAAATTTAATAAACAATTTTAATTAGTAAGTTAATTAAGATCATATTTAGAAGAAAAAAATTTCACTGTTAAGCCAACTTTTTTATTATATAGTGACATAGATTATCATCTTGTTGCTGCCAAGATGGAAAGAAAAAAAAAAAAGATAAGAGTTACCATTATATATCTAATGAAATTTATAAGAATTTATAAATACCATTTCGCTTAATAGCACATCAAAGAAATTAATTTCTTCCCATCTGTGTGCCATATATCCATATAAAATTTAAGAAAACTAGCACATGAATGCAACAGCTATAAATCAATAATTCACCGTTTATTACCAACAAATAACATATAGCTATACCAGTTTTCAGTAAGCCAATAATTACCCAAATGGTGCAGACAAAACATCTGTGGTTTCAGTGTCTTACCAGGTCGGTACTAAGATTTAGGGGACTTGGTCAAAATCTAAAATATGACTTTTCTCGCAACCAAAACAACTAAGGGGGCGTTTGGTATGCGGAATACTATATATAGCCGGAAATTCTATTTCCGGGAATCAAATTTCAAGGAATTAAATTTTCGGGAAAATTATATTCCCATGTTTGGTGACAATATAAATATTCCCGGAAAAAAAAAAAAAATATAATAAAGAAAAAAAATGAACAAATATAAAAAAACCGATAAAAGGACAAAAAATCGGTAAAAACGAAAAAAATCGTAAAAACGACAAAATAACAAAAAACGGCAAAAACGACAAAAAACGACGAAAAATCGATTAAAACGACAAAAATGACCAAAAAGCGACAAAAAATGTATAAAACGACAAAAAAAACAAAAAAATGGTAAAAACGACAAAAATAACCAAAACACGACAAAAACGACATAAAATCGGTAAAAACGACAAAAAAACAAAATGCGGCAAAAAACGACCAAAAAAAATCGGTTAAAACGACAAAAAATGACAAAAAATCGGTTAAAACAAATAATCGATAAAATGACAAAAAAGAACACAAAATCGGTTAAAACGACAAAAAATCGGTTAAAACGACAAAAAAATAACCAAAAAGCGACAAAAACGACAAAAACGATAAAAGCGACAAAAATGATAAAAAACGACAAAATAAGTAAAAAATGACCAAAAAGCAAAAAAAAAGACAAAATGACTAAAAATCGGTAAAAACAGCAAAAAACTAACTACAAAAACGACAAAAAATCGCTTAAAACGACAAAAATTGACAAAAAAGCGACAAAAAGGACAAAAGTTGGATAAAAACGACAAAAAATAATCAAAAAGTGACAAAAAAGACAAAAAAAAAAATAAAAACGACAAAAAATTGCTTAAAACGACAAAAAAATGGGTAAAAACGACAAAAAGCGATAAAAACGACAAAAATAATCAAAAAGTGACCAAAAAAAGACAAAAAAATGAGTAAAAACGACAAAAAATTGCTTTAAACGACAAAAAATTGGTAAAAACGACAAAAAATTGGTAAAAACGAAATAAATGACAAAAAAAAAAGCGATAAAAACGACAAAAAATAATCAAAAAATGAAAAAAAAAGACAAAAAAATGGGTAAAAACGACAAAAAATCGCTTAAAACGACAAAAAAATTGGTAAAAACGACAAAAAATAATCAAAAAGTGACAAAAAAGGATAAAAAATGGGTAAAAATGGCAAAAAATTGCTTAAAACGACAAAAAATTTAAAATCGAAAAAAATGACAAAAAATGATAAAACGACAAAAAATAATCAAAAAGTGACAAAAAGACAGAAAATGGGTAAAAACGACAAAAAATCGCTTAAAACGACAAAAAAATGGTAAAAAAGACAAAAAATGACAAAAAACGATAAAAATGACAAAAATAATCAAAAAGTGACAAAAATGGGTAAAAACGACAAAAATTGCTTAAAACGACAAAAAATTGGTAAAAACGACAAAAAATGACAAAAAAAACGATAAAAACGACAAAAAAAAAAAGAAAAAAAAAATGTTCAAAACTAATCAAAATTGGCAAAAAAGAAGAAAAAAATTTAAACAATTTTTTTTTTGTCCGGACAAAAAAAAAATACCCACCTATTCTCAAGGGATAGAATTCCCATATTTTGTGGGTAAACTATTTACCCGGATATTTATAATTTCCGGGAATAAATTTTTTATAAGCCAAACAAACGTGGTAATAGATTCCCATCTTAAATTTTTCCGAAAATAAAAAAAAATACCGCGTACCAAACGCCCCCTAAAGGCTTTGGACAAAATCTAAAAGTTTTTTTTTTTTTAATGGGGGTTGTTAAGTGTTACTTTTTGGTTTTGGGATGAACTTTTCATATTTTAAGAAAACAATTTCGACCTTTATAAAGAATATTTTATTTAAATTGTTATATAAAATAATATACTAATTCTAGGGACCAACCCTTAGTAGGAGGCCTCCACATAGGAATGACAAACTTTCATTCCAAAAATTCTTCTCCAATGCAAATGTAGAATAAAACATGAAGTTGACATGGTAATGATATGGTAAGAAAAATGTGAAGTTGGTTGTCTAGATCTATACAATGCACTTCACAATGACTTTGTCTCCACATCATCAATTATGAATAGAAATATTTATAAAAAAGTTGAAGAAGTGGAGGAGTTGCCTTGGAAGTTGGAAAAAATACTTTTATTGCCTTCTCAATACTTTTGCATTGGAGAGAGTTTTTCTATCTCATTGTCTTTTGAGATATAATTTTGCCAAATAAATAAGACATTGTCTTGTGACTCATGCCACATAGGAGCCACCTAAGACTCACACACTTAACAACACAATAGGGTTGGAGATGCTTTTAAGAGCATCTCCAACCCTATTGTGACTTTGGAAAAAAGTGAATGCCACATAGGAATGACAAAATTTTATTCAAAAGTTCTTCTCCAATGTAATTGTCAAGTCATTGTGAAGCTTATGTGGCAAAAAATATTAGAAAAAAGAAAGAAGATGAGTAGTTGTCTAAAAAGTTGCCTTGGAAGTTAGAAAAAAATATTTTTTATTGTCTTATCAATACTTTTGCATTGGAGAGAGTTTTTCTATCTCATTGTCTTTTGAGATATAATTTTGCCACATAAACAAGACATTGTCTTGTGGCTCATGCCACATAGGAGCCACCTAAGACTCAGAACACTTAACAAGACAATAGGTTTGGAGATGCTCCAAGGCTGGGTTTTTGTCTTACTATCACAATATGTTTATTTAATTTTGGTCTCCCTTCAAATTTTTTATACAATCAGCAGTTCATAAATTTGGAAGTAGAACTCTTCAAAAAAATTATACAAACACCACCTTAACCATGAGGATGACACAACACACACACATCCTCTGGCAGTAGTATTAGGGTTCCCTCTACAAACCCAATGTACTGGAGGAGGAAGATTGGCCAGATCTCTTGGCCGGATGATGGGCGATGGTCACACGCAGAAGGAAGAGGCCGGTGAGGGTGGGTTTTGTGCCTCACATGCAGGAGCAAGGAGAGCAATGGACTACTGCCAAGTGGCAGGGGGGGGGGGGGGGGGGGGGTGGGGGGTGGTGGTGGTGGTGGGAGAGGCTCGGGTTCGAGGACCAAGAAGGATGATTCAAATTGAATAAAG
This sequence comes from Iris pallida, assembly GCA_029216955.1. Lineage (NCBI taxonomy): Eukaryota > Viridiplantae > Streptophyta > Magnoliopsida > Asparagales > Iridaceae > Iris > Iris pallida. The sequence goes on from JANAVB010007399.1 coordinate 11,709,650, forward strand.
GTGGTAGTCCCTATGCCTAGGGAAAGGCACTTCGATCGGCGCTTGATGGTACCGATCAAGGGACGCGGTCGTCGAGACAATAGTCCACGATGGAACTGATTAGGGGTAGGTAGGGCTGGCGATGGGTAGGGTAGGGTAGGGTAAGGGCAGGAAGAGGGCAGGGTAGGGTAGGGTATTGACCTTTTTTTTGATACCCTAGGGGAGTCATGAGGGTAGGGTAGGGTAGCCCTCTTCCAAAAAATCAATACCCATTACCGTCCTTGCCCTTTACCCTCATAGGGTAGCTGAGGGTCAGGGTAGGGAGGGTAAGGATATTACCCTTGCCATCTCATTTTTTTTAACTTTGAAAATCAAATTTTTTGCTACTAAACAAGGGGGAATATTTTTTCTTTCCATTTCTTTTTTTTCAGATTTTGACAGCATTCAAAAATCATAACAACTTAAGAAGAAATAATAGGGAGAATATTTTTTTCCCTAAATGCACTGAACCCAGTTATATAGTAGAACATGGGCTTCCTACATACCCAAGGAGGGGGCTAGACCTGACTCCTTAGGATGAAGCACCATGTAGTTCTCCTAATCCTAAGTACTAATTACAAAAGACTACAAGTAGTAGTAATACTAGGGCAGTGGGACTATACAAAATTACAAAGCACGGATTTACAGGAGGGGGCTAGAGCCTAGACGACTTGTGGTAGGGTTAGGGTTAACGGGTAGTGGGTAGGGTAGTGATTCAGGGTAGGGTAGGGTTCAGGGTAGGGTTACAGGGCAGAGGGTAGGGCGGGTAGGGCGGGTACCGGGTAATTGCACTAGGGTAACAGAATAAAACCCTTATCCTACCCTAATTCCAAGAGGGTAAGGGTAGGGCTTGCCCTCGAAGGGTAGAGGGTACCCGTGGGCACCTGAGGGTGCAGGGTACCCGGCTAGGGTAGAGGGTACGAGGGCAAAATCGCCACCCCTAGGGGTAGGGACTTGTTTGGTAACCAGATTTTACTATTTGGATTTGGATTTGGAAATCCTCCAAATCTAAATCATGGATTCACTATTCAAATCCAACTCCAAATCCAACTCCAACCAAACATAGAATTTGGATTTATAATTAATAATTAAATTATAGTCATGATCAATAATTAAGCTATTAATTAATTATGATTAATTATAGTTATTTTTATTTATAAAATTAATAATTAACGATTAGTAATTAACGATTAGTTATTATTAATTATAAAATTAATAATTAATGATTAGTTAATTTTTAAATAAATAACGATTAATAATTAAAGATTAATAATTAATGATTAATAATTAATAACTAATAACTATAAATTATAATTAACGATTTATAATTAATAATTAACAATTGATAATTTTTATTAACGGTTAATAATTACAAATTATAATTATTAATTAATAATTAATAATTAACAATTGATAATTTTTTATTAACGATTAATAATTATAAATTATAATTATTGATTAATAATTAATAATTAACGATTAATTAACTATAAATTAAATATTTTAAAAATAGTAATTATAAATTAATATTATTATGATTAGTGAATTATTAATTAAATTATTATAAAATATGATTCTAATTGTGATTAAAATATTATTAATTAAGATTATAATAAAATAGTTATTAAAAAATTATTAATTATATTATAATAATACTAATAAATTATTAATATGATTATAACAAAATTAACTAATTTTTTAATTAATAATACTAAACATAGGATATGATTATTAATTAATATTATAATAATACTAATAAATTATTAATTAATATTATAATAATAATATAATAATACTAGTATATTATGATTATTAACTAATTAACAAATTATTAATTAACAAATTACTAATTAATAAATTATTAATACTATAATTATTAACTAATTAACAAATTATTAATTATTAATAAATATTTTAACAAAATTATTAAAGAATAATTATTTTTTTCCTCCAAAATTCAACCAAATCCAAGTTTTGGATTTTGTCATACTTTCCATATCCAAATCCATCTCCAACCAAACATAGGATTCCATGGATTTGTCTCCAAATTCATAAAAATCCAAATCCCACCTCCAAATACGGTTTACCAAACACACCCTTACTGGAGGGAATAGTTACTCAGTGCCTACAAATAAAGGGGAACGAGGACTCATCTCGACCAAGTGGCCCCTTTGTGGTTTCCAGAAGCAAATCAGTTTCCTAGGCATCGATATGCACAGCGAAACAAAGTCGTGCCATGTCGCATCAGAATTGTAATACGTTGAGCCAATGCAAGTCGATGGTGTCAAGATGGCTGACATCACTGCAGATGACATAAGGGCATCTCCAACCCTATTGTGAGTTTGGAAAAAATGGTTGCCACATAGGAATGATAAGCATTTTTTTTAAAAGTACTTCTCCAATGCAAATGTGAAATAAAATGTGAAGTTGACATGACAATGAGAATGTGAAGTTGGTTGTCTAGATCTAGACAATAAACTTCACAATGACTTTATGTCCACATCATCAATTATGAATAAAAAAATATCTATTCTACTATATAATAGGAAAACTTAGATGGTGAAACTTTTGAATTCCGAAAATATCCTTACATACTTATACTAATTAAAAATTGTTCATTAATTTTAATAAGGACAACTTAGTAATTAGGAAGACTACCCTTTGGTCTTCCTAAAAAGTCTTCTTAAGCTAATTAAGAAATGTTAAAATACGTGCAAGGCACGTGCACATATGCTAGTATATATAAAAGAAGAAGTGAAAAAATTGTCTTGGAAGTTGAAAAAAAAGAAATTTTATTGTCTTCTCAAACTTTTGCATTGGAGAACACATTTTTATTTTATTGTCTTATGTAAATATCATCTTGCCACATAAGAAAGACATTGTCTTATGCCTCATGCCATGTAGGATTCACAACACAAAATAAGACAATCGGATTGAAGATGCTCTAATGGAGGCGAAAGAGCATTGGAGACACACCATAGTGCGATACCTAGTGGACTCTCGAGCAAACTATGGGATGATCTCGTCCTTGGCTAGAACATTGTGGCAATCGAAGGGAGGGATGACTGCCTATTCAAGAGAGAATGGGCTACGCAGATTCAAGAGTGAACATTTAGGAAAGGTAAGGAGCCTGAAGAAAATGCTAACGACTCGGCCTCCTAGTTTCCATATCACAAATGACCATCATGTAAGAAGTAACTTTTTCCATATCACAAAAGGCCACATAATACAAGAAGGAATACATACTTAGAGCATCTCCAACCCTATTGTGACTTTGGAAAAAAGTTAATTCCACATAGGAATGACAAAATTTTATTCAAAAGTTCTTCTCCAATGCAATTGTCAAGTCAATTGTGAAGCTTATGTGGCAAAAATTAAAGAAAACATTGTGAAATTGATTGTCTTGTTCTAGACAATGCACTTGACAATGTCTTCTCTTCCATGTCATCAATTATGAATAAAAAATATTAGAAAAAAGAAAGAAGATGAGTAGTTGTCTTAAAAGTTGCCTTGAAAGTTGGAAAAAAATATTTTTTATTGTCTTATCAATACTTTTGCATTGGAGAGAGTTTTTCTATCTCATTGTCTTTTGAGATATAATTTTGCCACATAAACAAGACATTGTCTTGTGACTCATGCCACATAGGAGCCACCTAAGACTCACAACATTTAACAAGACAATAGGGTTGGAGATGCTCTTACGCTGTGTGGTTCCGAGAGAGTTGGAAGTGTAAGAGTGCTAAAAGTTGTTGGGTGTATTCTTTGAAAATATCTAGGTTATGACCTTATTGGGTGTACATTAGTACATTATTAAAATCACAATAAGGTCAGAATTTTTTTCAAAGATTTTTAAATTACAAAATTAGGCTCAGTTCATACACTCCACCTAATATGGACAAAATAGGGCATCAAAGATCCATATGGTGGTATCATGATAACAAAATTGGAGCTCAAATAATACAATTAGTTCTTTAAAGACTATTTCCAAACCGAAATTCAACTGAAAGAATCTTCCCTTTGTTCCAAAGAAGTATTCATTGATATCGAATTTATAAAATTCTAAATTTATAAGACAAACTTGATGATAGACTGATAGTCTAGAAATCGAGCCAAACAACAGTCAACATATGCAAAAGAAATCAGAGAAAATAAACCAAGTCAACAATCAATGCAAACAACTGCAAAATGCCATCAAATGCTGCAAACCTAGCCATATCAGAACCAAAGGAATGAACAATATCAACATCTGCAAACCTAACAACATCAGCAGCTGCAAACTTATCAATATCGGAACCAATGAACGAACAATATCAACACCTGCAAACGTAGCTAGCAATATCCACAGCTTCAAACCTAGCAATATCAGAACGAAATGCAACAAATTGGTGCAAACAACAGATCATGCAAACTGGCATGCCAAGGAACCAACAAATGCTTAAGAAACCAATCTGCCGTAAAATCATGCAAATTGGCAAGGAACCAACAAATGCTCAAGGGAACCAATCATCCATTCAAAAAATAAAATAAATAACTTAAGAAATTTGTGGAAAATCGCAAGGAACAGTTGGGGGGTTCGATTACGAACGCTTACAAACCTATTTTTGGGCGGACAGCGGCGACGGTAGAGGACCACGAGTTCAATGCACTTCCCGCAGATGGATCTAGGGGAGAAGTACAAGGCACTTCACATCAAGGGAATTTTATTGTATTTTATTTATTTATTTATTTATTTTTTCTTGGAAGTGGAAATGGCCAGAATATAACATAAACTGCTATAGGGTTTTTTCATCTCCACTTCAACAAAGATTTCCTAATTGAACCAAACAACCGAGTTGAGCAAAGTTTCAATCATATATTTAACATAGTAATATTTTTTTTAAAACAGAAATTACTTTTTAGCATATAAAATTAAGTTCAGCAAAGACTAACTTAAAAATAAGAATCTAAGTGCCCTATTAATTAACTAACATATAGAAAATCAACACTATTAATTTTTAAAAAAATATTTTAATTAATTAAAACAAGGATATTGAAAAATAGTAATATCTTTTTAAAAAAGTTGGATTAATTCACATAAAAAAATGTTGCAACGATAAAGTCTCCCTAGATACCAAGTTTTTACAGCGGGAGTAGCTTCCTCCATCAGTATTTCAAACTTATTTATGGAGTAGCTTCCTCCAGATCTACCATTTCTAATTATAGAAGAATCAAAAGTGATTCCAATGACTTATTGTCATGTCCCAGAACCAGAATACTGGCATGTATGGACGAACTAGGCCAGCTACGTAATGCCAAAGTACTCCAGTATTCTGAAATAACGTATAAGCTGTCAAGACATGGGGGTTACTACTACAAGCCAACAATCAATCCTAAGTCGAACGATCCTAGGTATCTCAATCACAGGCAAATATGCAAAGTACAAGAAGTATGATCATCAGACATAAAATAGTAAAGCGCCCCAAACTATATATACATGGATGATCATGAAGCTAGTAATACAAAGTGAAGAACTAGCAAGAGTAATAGTCATACAAGTTAAGCTCTAGCTGTAATCTAGAACACGCACATCATGTTTAGGCCCGATGGCTACATGTCAAGATTCAAAATACGAGCTAAACGCGTGCTTGGAGGCTAAATGCCACAAAAGAATAATGTACATAACTAGTGGAAGAATGATATAGAAAAATCCACTAAGGTACTATGGTGCTCCAGGTAGTCACCGTCGAGTAGATGGTACGGAAGATCCTCTGAGCACCTCTATCAATCTGGCCAAACAAAACCAGTGGGGTCATACCCCCAATAGCAAGTACCACAAAGGAAGCCAAAGCTATGAACTAAAACCAGCAATAGCTAACATAGCAACGGATAGAGACATAAATAAGTAAATGCTGATCGAGACTCGTGCACTACAAATGCACTTATCCCGAGAATAGAAAAGACAATAAGCAAAACAACATGAAGCATAAAGTAATTAACGTGTGACATAGTACACAGTGTGGACATGTAAAGTAAATGGAAGCATGTGAATACGTAAGACAAATTAGACATGTGAGCATGTGAGATATCTGAACATATGAGCATGTGAGATAATTGGACATGTGAGCATGATTAGACATGTGAGCATGTGAGATATCTGAACATGTGAGCATGTGAGATAATTGGACATGTGAGCATGGAAGACAACTGGGACATGTGAGCATGTAAGGTAACTGGGCTATGTAAACATATAGGATAACTGGGACATGTGGCCATGTTAGATAACTAGGGCATGAGAGCATTTGAGAACTATATAGAACGACAAATGATAAGATGACTTAGGAACTATCCCGGAATCCAAGTTACAAACCGTAAACCAAATAAGGATCAGGTTGTAACTCTTTCCCTGAACAGAACTTAGTCTCTAATCATTTATCGACAAAAGTAAAGCATAAACAATAATGTACTAAAATAAACAATCCGGACATTGTCTAGACAAAACTAGACTAGACTGGACTCCATACAACAATCACGGCCAAGCAATGAGTACGACTTTATTGTAGTCTCCCTTCCCAAAATTTTTAAAAATATTTTATTTATTTTATTAAAATGGTGAATTATGATTTTATAAATAATTATTTTGTTAATTATTACGGTAGATGATTTTAGCCATGGCTGAGATTTGGAGTACAAGGTGACTAGGAATTATGGCACGGGTAGTGCAGTGGCATGCTTTGACTAGTGTATTAGCCCTGGTAGAGAAGGCTGAGCCATAGTGATGTCCTAACTAAAAAAACCAGGCCAAGTTACGACGTAACCCTTATCGAAGATTATTTATTTATTAATTATAATATTTAGTTTTAGGGTACCCGGTTGTACCAAACTAGTGCAAATTGGACCCAAACCAAGCCCAAGCCTATTAGACATACTTTTAGGTATGTACAAATATTTTCTAGCTTTTTGGGTAGACTTAACGATATTTCCTAAATATTTGGTTATTTATACAAAGTGGGTATTATTATTATTAATAATAATTATTATTATTATTATTATGTATTGAGATTGTTATCTAATATTATTATTTTATTGGTTATATTATTTTATTGTCTAATAAATATAATGTATATGTGTATATGAATATATACGATGTACATGTATATTTGTATGTATATATAAATATATTATATTGTATCATATGTATTGGTATGTATATATATATATATATATATATATATATATATATATATATATATATATATATATATATATATATATATATATATATATGAGGAGGGATCGGATTCACCCCCTATTATGTCCACCCCATTATCATCCCTATTTCATCCATTGGATCAAATTTAATTAACCATCTAGATTAAATTTCCATAATGAGAGAGAAACCAAAGATAGAAACAAAACAAAAAACAAAAAAAAGATGGAAACAAAAAATCCTCCAGCGAGAAAAAAAAACAAACTTTTTTCACGGCACCTTCACCTCGGCTCCGGCTGCGGTTCCAAGGATAACAATTTCTCACTGGAGTTCCTATGGATCCCGTTCCTCGTGAGGCTAGACGAGAGGAAAGACCGGTCGACGGTTTTGAAAGTTCATAAGCTACCTTCTTCCTCACCGAAATAGGGAGGAGTGGTGGTCATGGAGTTCCAAATAGAACAGTACACTTGGACCTGAAATTTGTAGCAAGTGATCAGAACAGAGACTGATTTTGGAACTTATGATAGCTGATCATCTTTCTTCATTCCGAAGACATTCCCTTCTCTGTTATATGGCCAATCATAGTATGTTTCGGTGGAACTGGCGCTAATGCATTGCTGTTGTCAGGATCATGATAGGGGGTCGAGGCTTTGTAATGTTTCTATTAGTTTGGTTAATGTTGATTCAATAGAAATGATCGAAAATTAGAATGTGTGCTAGCCCAGTGTTAGTGGTGACTTCCCAACTTCTTACTTACTTTCACAACTAAAATGGATGAAACAACTTTTGTTTCTAGATTTTGTGCTTCTGATGCTCGGATGGAGGTGCGATCTCTTGGGAGCGAGAGCTTTCTAAACTGCTTGAAACTCTATTCGAGAGGCAAGCTTAATCTACACTCTACTATTATGAGATTTATTATGAGATTACATTCGGTTGAGAACACATTGAATCAAAATATATATATATATATATAATTGTGGATTAACTCACGGTCTCATTCTCTCGGTGAGTGTCCACCTCGCTCCTCGCCATTTCGGCACGGAAGAGGGGTAGCTTGTCGATCTTCAAAATCGTTTACCGATCTCTCCTCTTATCTAGCCTCACTAGGAACGTGCACCAGAAGAATTCCCATGACAAGTTGTAATCCTTGAAGAAAAGGACTAATTATTAATATCATTCGATCGTCGTCGTCGTCGATTGCAGAAGAGGAAAGGCACATTTCAGCATTCTGGAGGAGCTACATCCACAGCAGGAAGATTAGAAGTAGAAAATGGAACTCTGAAGGTGATTAATTATAAAGAATTTCTTTTTGACTACATATTGTTGTCGATGCATTGTTCTAACGAAATCACATTCTCGGATTGGCAGTCTATGTGGCCTCATAGTGGACATTACTGTCCGACCGAGGAGAACATTCAAGAATTCGTGAACTTCCTCAAGGACAACAATGGACCTCACTGATGTCAAGGTTAGCATCGATCGATCGATCGATCTCATACTAATCAATTCAACACGAGACCAAACCGAAGAGCAAGTTGTAACATTAATCTCATGTTGTCTATATATATAATATACAGGAAAGTCCGACCGAGGAGGAAGAGGAGGTATGGAGCAAGCTTCGAGTCAATCGCTCCGAGCTCGACTTGGCCCAAAGCAGCACCATAGAAAATGAGGTGCAATCTGTTGACACCAAAGTCGTCGTGACAACCAAGGAGGAGGAGGAGGATTCAGAAACGAACGATGATCAGCTGCAGCCTGCTACAGCGGAGGAGATGAAATTGGACGAGGAGGAGGAGGGGTGTGAAGAGCACGTCCGGTTCAGGAAGCCGAGCCTGTTCGCGGAGACGGAGGAGGGCGAGGAGGAGGAGGAGGAGGAGGAGGAGGAGGAGGAGGCGGCGTCGTTGGTGCCGAGTAAGCTGATCCGAAGGTGAAGGTGCCGTGAAAAAAGTTTGATTTTTTTTTTGTTTTGTTTCTCGCTGGAGGATTTTTTTTGTTTCTATCTTTGGTTTATCTCTCTCATTATGGAGATTTAATCTAGATGGTTAATTAAATTTGATCCAATGGATAAGATAGGGATGATAATGGGGGTGGACATAATAGGGGGTGAATCCGATCCCTCCTATATATATATATATATATATATATATATATATATATATATATATATATATGTGTGTATGTATGTGTACAAATAAATATATATTATATATATACATATATGAACCCATGTGTGTATATAGATATATATATATATAAGTGTTGATTAGAAATGAAATAAAACAACAAGGCCCCACACCCGACCAGGCCTGAACCCCCGACCAGACCCTGCCCAATGGCAGTTCAGCCAGGCCCAGGCAGCCCAATTGTTTCCCAAAGTCGAGCAGTCCCGAGCCTTGTATATATCGAATGCGCATACAGAGAACGCGAGAGAGGAGAAGGATTATGAAACCCTAGCCTCTGCCAACCTGCGCCACCACCCAGGCTGCGCGCCCCTGCGCGCGCGCCACCCTACGTGGCAGACGGCCGGTCGCGAGTCACCGACGGCAGGGCGGACGACCGCGCGCGCGAGCCAAACGACGGAAGGCGACAGCAGCAACCCCCCCGAAGGGTCGACTTCGCAGGTAATATTCTCCCTAGTTCCTCCATCGATTTTCGAACCAATTGCTTCGATAGAAGCACAACATATAGGTCTTTAGACGCCTCCAATTAGTTCGTAGAAAAGCGACCCAGAATCGAAGAGAAATTGAACCCAAAAACCCGAAAAATCTGTCCAAAAACAGAACACTATTTTAGTCCAGCCATCCATGTTCGACGATCGATTCTGATCGATCCAGTGACTTATTAGGAAATCTAATTGAAGAGACTTTTAGATAACATATAGGTCTTCATCACCCTTTTGTGGATTCGAAAATCATCGACTATGCGTCGAGAAATCGAATCCCAAAGTTTTTCAAAAACCTGTTTTAAAAACATTGAAATTGTTCCACACACGTGCGTTCCGCCAAACCGGGCGACGTGGTCGCGCACCGTAAGCATCGAAAGCTGCGTAACGGCTTCATGGTCGTGTGGGCTTTGGCGGAATTCAAATTGGTCGCGTGTGCGCGACGAATTTGATGCGTATCCGTCGAAATTCACCGTATCCTGCACTTTGCAAATTTCTCAATTACTTTGTGCACGCTCGTCAGATCGAGACGAAACTTGCGCCAACAGGACCGTATCATTTTTTTGGTCCTGTATACCAAGTTTGGTCCGATTCTGAGACAGTTGATATAATCACCGTTTTGCGGGCCCCACGGTCCCACTCAACGGGTGATTTTGTGCACGGTCCGCCGGAATCCAACTTTGGACATACGGTTGGGTTCGTATCGAAAAACTGGATCCGTAGACATATAGTTTGACGACTTTAGAGACCATTGACTCTGGTACGCTTTTCGGTGCAAAGCGGATCCAATGGCGGACACCGTTTTTGTCCGAAATTACCGTTTTGCTCCTGTGTCCAGAATTGGACTTAAGGACAGGCAATCCTAGCTAATTTGACTATTCTGAGACTGTTGGCATTGTCTGTTTCAGCTTTCGAAGACAGTTTTGACGACTTGGACTTTCTGACTTGTTTATTGGCGATACATTGTTGATTCTTCGCACTGCCACCAGGCAAGTATACCTTGTCTTCCTCTACAGTTTTACTTATATGCATTTCTTTTTATTTTACTGTCTTGAATCATATATGGACATGTGCTTTCGTGTTATTTTCTGTGTAGTTGTTTTATTGTTTATAGCCATGTTCGTGTTTTGGCCTTGTGTTTCGCATTTGGAGTTCTCGTCAGTTCCTTGCTTGAGTCATGTCATAGAACGAGTGCGTGTAGTGAACTGCCATAGCCTTGATTTTCGTTATACACAACCAGAGAGTCCACATACGGGACGAGGGTTGTTTGGTGCACCAGAGAGTCCACACTCGGGAAGAAGGTGTTTGTCGTGATCAAATGGCACCAGAGAGTCCACACACGGGATGAGGGTTGACCATTTACATCAGAGAGTCCACACACGGGACGAGGGTGTCTTGCCGTGAGCTAGCCAGAAAGTCCACACTCTGGACGAGGGTTAGTGCTTAGTTCAAACCAGAGAGTCCACACTCGGGACGAGGGTTTGGTTTCTTCCATTGATCATCGTGTTTTGTTCATCCGACAGTTCATTTACGCGTAGTTGTTCTAGTGTTCGTATTCGTGTTCGTGGTTGTGTTTGTAGTCATTTGTCTTGTCCTTGTTCTTTCTTGTTTATTTCCTTGCGCATGATAAAACTGTTTAATAGACATGTATATTATGTATCTTGCTATGTCCTCTGAGGACCTGATGATCTCTTCAGGTTTAGCGGTTGTATGGAGTTAGCTAGTAGTTCTGGATGGCAGACGTGATGATACATTGCGGGATTCAGGTATTGTTATTGAGTTTATTATCCGCTCGTGCTTTTCATTCCTTATCATGAGATATCATGTTCCTTGTTTCAGTTGTATACTCTTGTTATATTCCTTAGAGTCTTATCGAACATTTATGCTAGTGGGCTGCAGACCACGACCCATAGTGTTCATTCATGTTTCATATTCTTATTGTGGATTGAGATATAGATTACATTGCCATGATTTGGCAGTAAACCATGGCCTTGACAGCGTTTACGTATTCGAGATGGGCTGGAGTCCGCTCGATGCGTAGCTGGGCTTGGACACGCTTCGTATCCGAAAAGCGGGTACGGGTCGTGACATTTATACATTAGCTAACTAGGGTTATCACAATCCTAATTACTAACATATGCACTTTTGAAAAATCCAATCCAGTTACCTGTCCTGCAGACTACCCGACTTACCCCCAGGCCAAAAGGAAAAGAAAGTAATGGTGGATACATCGCCCGGAAGACAAATGTATCCTAAGATCTAATAGTGGGTATATCGCCCAGGAGACGAATGTACCCTAAAACATATAAAAGGTACAACACACGACGGTGCGCTGGAAGTGTGCTCATCATGACATATAGCTCCAAATCCATTCAGGTTGGGGCCGGGACAAAGGTCTTGCAGGCAACAGGAAAATTCTTTCCTCCCAATGCATCTAGGTAATCAAGTTAAGTTGTTTAGTCCTTAACATTTTTTTGTTGGATTCTGGGTGTGGCATTTCATAGAATCCATCCTAGATATGATATGCAAGATTGGACAATACAAGAGAGTGCGCTATCACTACAAGAAAAAATATCCAGTTATAACGCTTGAAAAGAAGCTATTACAACGATTCATATATAAGTGTTACATAATTTCAGCAATGGAACATAACATGATGGTTCTGAAGAGTTTTTGGCCTATTATAACGACTTATAGCGTTAAACGTTATATATTGTTCACACATATGTAACACTGTTACACGCAAACATTAAAAAAAGTGGTAAAAAAATTTAGAACATCCGCTCAAACGCCCGCTCAAATCCGACCCCCCAAATCAAAACCCTCGTTCCTTTTTTTTCTCTCTCTCCCATTTTCCTTCTCATCTCCTCATCTCTTTTCCTCATTCTTTTCTTCTCTTCCTCTTTCTCACTCACTCATTCTAATTCTTTCTCTCTCTCTCTCTTTCTCAGCAGCATTAGAGAAAGAAAATTAGGGTTAGGGTTTGGGGATGATGTCGTCGAAGGAGAACTCAAACAAGGAGCAGAGCGAGAGGTGCGACAGCTACAACGGCTGTCACGCCCCGACCCGAGATCACCCGAATCATTGTCCTCGCAGGGGACGTGATGCCGCATGAGCCTGAAGTTGCGCTCGTGCAAGACAAGATGACAAGTTCTCAAATGGTTATCTTTTGATTCGATATTAACAACGAAAGAAAAACAGAGTATACGAAACAATTCTCTTTATTGATATCCGAAACTGAGATTACAAAGGCTTTTGATAGCCTAACAATATATGCCAGATTGGCTACAACACTCAGGTTCTCTCTTGTCCACAAAGTATTTCATCGTTCCATAAATCATGCCTTCTATATCTCGGCCGCATCAATCCTGTTGCATGTCCGAGCGTCAAGCGATCGCACGCTTCAATACGCTTCGGCATTCCAAGCCTCAACGCGTTCAAACAAAGCTTCGCCGCGAGCCATCCATTCCTCGTGCCCTGCATGAAGCTGGTGGAGGATCAGTACGTTCGTCCTCGCATATACTGATGCAAAGACCTTATTTCCAAACCGACATTTAGTATTTATGTTGAATCATACAACTTAGCTTATGATCTTGCTATGTTCTCCTTAGGATCGATTTTATGGCATATTCGAAAGCGTAAAGCATGTTATTATAGCAAGCATGTTATTCAAATTGAAAAAGGCAATCAAACAAGCAATCTCGTGTTTGTTTCGTGGCACGACTTCTTACCAAGTCGACGCTCTCGCCCTTGCACCGACGCAAGGTGAATACGCCCCATTCCTTCCCTGTCATATTATAAGTGCATCACTAAGCAGGATCTATGTGTGCAGGACACATATGTGCCTACACTTTCAACCCATCGTTCCTTAGCTATATGAAGGCCGTTGGCGTATCCGCGTCGGAATGGAGTAAAGGAGTTCCTTACTTTCTTTTCTCTCATTCGTTTCTCGAAATTGGTTGGGCTGCCTGGCGTTTAACGGGTGGGTTGCGGTCCCAACAACCGAAATGTTCCCGCTGCGTACCATCATTTGCAGCTTTTTTCATCTATAAGTGAGTGCTACTCGTCTTAAGGATGTGCACCTACAAAGATTATTCATTCCTCTTCTAGGCCAAGCGGTTCCGGGACGCTCCGACATTTAACCATTTAGGGGAAACACTCGTGCACGAGTTATTATCACATTAATCTAAAGTCCATCCCATTCGACCATGCAACGTCCTTATTATTCAAACAACCAAGCATAGTCTTGAGTCCGAGACTCAGACTTTATCATCTCACATTTCTTCCGTTAATTTTCTATGTTCTTACGTTTCGTACTTCGTTTCAATGTTCAATGGCATTATGCCTCAACTCAATGTTCCTCAACCGAACGACCCAAATGTTCCGAATACCTTTCGAGACATCATGTCATATCCGACAGTTCCGCCACATTCATGTCACAACTTTATTCCTTCGTAATAAAGCCATCTTTTATTATCTCGTGTATGTAGACACGTTTCGACCGTATTTTCATGCTCTATAACTTAGTGTTCAATGTCCGGGGCTTGCGCGCTAGGGCGCTCGTCTATTGTCTTTCAATGTTCTAGCCTTTCTAACTCGTGTGCGAAGGCACGGTATGGTTCGTGCACTAAGGCACTCGCCGAGTATAGTTATTCCATGTTCTTGCGGCTTGCACACCGGGACGCTCGTCTTTGCGATATCCAATGTCCCATAGCGACTCGTGCATCTAATACACGTTTTATTTCAATTGTTCTAACTAGTGTTCGACACACAATACGATTTATATTCCGATCGGACCACGTCCGTGGCATCGATAGGTTAACTTAGCATACAATGATATATTTTTACTTATCTCATGAAGGAGTAAAAAGAAGAGTCAATCCTCCCACCTTGAGTCGATACGCCTTTGTCGTTTCGCCGAGCCGATGCGGCTCGATTTCATAACTTTGTTGCACGGCCACTCTCCTGACTTAGTCATTCGAGCACTTCGTGCTTCATTGAATTATACGTCAAATTTGGCTTACCGTGCCCAAGTTCCAGTCCGTCGTAAGGCGGTGATTTGGTTTCGCGGATCCCTTACTAAATATGGCAAAAGATCGACCTCTAATATTTTTGCGTCAACGTATAACCTACACACGAAACCAACTAAAATCAATACTTGCATCGATTCGGACTTGCACCATGGTCGATTTGATTTCTTAGAATCTTTGAGCCGATTCAACGCACTCATCCTTCAGGACAATGCGGCGCTTCACATCGATTCACTCGATGCATTCTTTCGGATAAGGTAAGGTAACTCTTTGCATCGACTTAGTTCGATGCGTTGCTCGGGACAACATAACTCTTGTATCGATTCGCATCGATACTTTTTTTCGGTCAATGCGACTCTTTGAGTCAATGCTTCAGCGTAATACACCGTGCGGAGGTGGGCATTACAGCGGCTACGAGTCCTCCCATGACTTCTCCAGCCGCAGCAGGTTCCTCGTCGCAGCGTCATCGACCGTCGCGACGTCATCGACAATCGCGTCCACCTCCTTCGCCTCCTCTCCGTTACCTCCTCCAGATCTTAACCCCTCCCCGTCTTCTCCGCCCGAGCAGCCGCCTCCCGGCTCGATGCCCGTTCCTCCACCGAGCAACCACCAGTCTCCATCACCACCAACCGTCTCCATCACCACCGACCGCCATCTCCGCCGACCGACCCCCTTTCCTGTGGATGACCCACTTTCCGAAACCCTAACCCTAGCTTCTCCCCTTTCCGTGGCCGTCGACCCTTCCCGTGGCCGCTGTTTCCATGGCCATCGACTCCTTTCGATCCGCTATCCGTGACCATGATGCGACTCCGAGATTCGAGTCGGTGACAGACACGCTGACCCGAGCCGCAGTTACGGCCCGAATCTGAGGCATCCCTTTGGGTTCCAACACCAACTTTTGGGGTATAAATTCTAAACTCTTGGGTGGTGATCTTGATTGTTTACTGTCTGTCATATGAATGGATCGTCGATTCCCTACTTGAAAAGTGTTTCGTTTTGTTGATGCTATCAGATTTCGGATTTAGATTTGACGACCCTTTGATCGTCTTTGATTTGAGAATCTCCGTGATCTCTAGATCACGGATTATAGTTGTTGTTAGTTATATTTGATGTAATGGGAGAAACTACTGGAAGGCGTAGAGAGACCATGTTGATGTTGTCACATTTTGCAAGCTTGTTGCTATTTAATCGGAGAAAAAAGATTGATTTTTTATGGAAGGGCTGCATTTTTATGCTGATGTCATTGCTTAATCTTTTCATTTTCAAAGAAGGTAATTTGGATGCATTTGCACAACTGCTATGTGATGGGGGAAAGGCTTCATTTCTTCATAGTTACTCGGCAAACAACACAAAGGGACCATACATTTCTTTATAGTTATCTTAGCTTTCCTTACCTTCTCTTTCCATTTTTCTTTGTACACCAGTTATTATTTGATAGTAAAGTAAGGAAACAATTTTCAGGATTTGGTTCGTAGACGGTCAAGTGTAAGAATAACAACTAACCTAAAAAAGGCGAGGGATGAAATCAAGTATCAGAAACATGAGGACCATTGGTGGTATGTCCTGCTTATCTTTCAGTGGTTTATTGTAGATGGTTGTGCTTGTATCGTGTTATCAGATTACGGTTTCTGATACCTTCTTTATATCTCCAGTTATTGGTATTCATCAAACAAACTAAAATTAAATCTCTAATTATTGGTTTTATTTGATGAATACCAATAGTTGCTGACCTAATTTTCATTCAAACGAACGTTGTACGGTATTTTCTCAGGAATTTTGTGATGCCATTGTCAGTGCACTTTCACATTAATGTTGTGACAATTTGTGTTATATGGTTCTTCTTGTCTGCGTAGGTGGTGTTGTCAATGTTACTCGATAAGTTGGTATCAAGTATTGAGATCTTCATGTTTCCAACTTGGGAACCTTCACTACTTGATACCGGAATGAGATTTTAACCAAGAGGACGTATCTCTAGCCATATTATGCATTAGTTATATTCATTTTACCTTTTTTTAATATTTCTATATAGTGTACCTTAAATTCTAAATTAAGGTATTTTTGCCCCCTCAATTTTTTGTGTGATTCCTCCCCTGTTTATATTGGATTAAAGTTCCACATGGGCTTGTGTGGTGTGTGTGCTCATCTTGAATGGATTCAGTTACTTGTTGACATAGGATGAGCAAAAGTTGTGCTCTTTGTATGGTAGAAATTAGACTGGTGCATTGCAAACTAATCAGCTAACATCAAGTCTTGCATATCATCCAAATTATAGTTGCTTTCCAAAAGCTTGATTTCCACTGTAATTCCAAAAGCAATTGTGCAAATGCATCCAAATTACCTTCTTCGAAAATGAAAAGATTAAGCAATGACATCAGCATAAAAATGCAGCCCTCCATAAAAAATCAATCTTTTTTCTCCGACTAAATAGCAACAAGCTTGCAAAATGTGACAACATCAACATGGTCTCTCTATGCCTTCCAGTAGTTCCTCCCATTACATCAAATATAAACTTCTGAAAAGCTTGATTTCAGATTTGTATAAGTTAAAATATTCTTATGACAAGTGCCTCTATTAGAGATGAATTATTGCATTCCAAGATAATTCTTTGTAACAACTTTCACAAGTAAACAAAATCGAGGGACCAATGTAGATTGGAGGATGTTGATAATAATGGATTTATTGACTAAACGAACCGCTGATGTGGAGTGTCAGATACTCCAAATGCCATTTGATTAGAGTGTTTAACTTTTTCCCGTTGTACCTGGCGTGTATTTCTACTTAACATATTGAATTTTCATTTTTCTGATGATATATTTAGATTTGTCTCCATCTTTGGCCAGTATTCCAATTACTAATTGCTTAGCTTAACACCAATCAAGTCCACAACCGAACTAAATGGAATTCACTCGCATAGTAACCACCTCAATCATATAACTTCAAATCAGAGCTTCAACTACCAAATTGAGTTCTTTCTGTGGATTTACTAATTAACTCCATTTGTATTTCTTGATCCACAGTTGTGAACTAGATTATGATCAATGCAGAGATCACATAGAGCTCTTCGACAAAGAAGAGCTGATTCTGAGAAGACAACAACCACATAGAGGAAAAGATTGTACAACCAGATGCCACTGTCTGTAGTTCTACTTTCATGGGGTCTTATATTTCTCAGCTCCTTGATTGTTCAGGGAAATGGCAATAATGGGTTTTCCTACATTAAATGTTCTCCTCATATATGCTGGGTACCTTGGACTATAATGGAAAGTGTGGAGGAAAGGGAAATAGAAAATGAGAGATTCCTGTTCATAGTTTCTTTCTTTGTTATGATTTTAATTTAGTCTTCTGGTTTTTATTCTTACTTTTTCAATTGGTGGTTAGCTTTTCTCCTCTCTGAATGATGTACATTTTCTATTTGATTACCTTGTTCTATTTCTTCTACCCTGTATCAAACATTCATAGAAAGTTGTGCATAACCGAAAATCGATGACTGATGTAGAGAACTTTAAAATAATATAGCATATATCTTTTCCGTTTTTGTTAAAATAATATAGCATATAACAAGGAAGCTAAAGGTGCATCCAACATCTTAAATAAAGATAAGGACAAGTATCTGCACAATCCATGTTCATCAGAGGAGAAATATGTTGTAGTAGAGATGTCTGAGGAAACATTGGTAGATACTATCGAGATAGCAAACTTCGAGCACTACTCTTCTAACTTCAAAGACTTTGAATTGCTTAGCAGTTCAGTATATCCAACGGACAGTTGGGTCAAGCTAGTAAATTTCACAGCACAAAATGCGAAGCATGCACATAGGTTCGCTCATCCTAAGTGGGTGAGATATCTAAAGGTTAATTTGCTTAGTCATTATGGTTCTGATTTCTATTGTACACAGGGTGTGGTGGAAGTATTTGGAGTTAGATGCTGTTGAGAAAATACGGGAAGATCTGATCTAAGTTGAGAGTAGACGCTTGGAACCTAATGAACAACACGAGGACCAAATCCCAGTACAAGAACCAACTAATGAGGATAGCCTCTACAATGAGATACTCACGGAAATAGATAATGTATCACATTATGAAGGTCCAAGGGCAAAGACGGATGTTGCCAAGAAAAATGTGCCTGACCCAATATTAGAGACTAGACAAGTTGGAAGAATGCCTGGGGACACTATTCTTAATGTATTTACTGCAGAAAGTCCAGTCTCTCCACATGAACTTCTCGATTCAGGAGAGGTTCCTGGAGGAATTAAATAGTAGATATGCACATATATTTAAAGAATTTGATGATGATATAGAACATAAAGATATTCTTTTGGACAACATCAAATTATAAATAAAGGATATTCAAAACAGCAAAGATACTTTTGTAAGTAAAGTTTATTATCCAATTTTCTCTTCTGGTGATTTCCTTATTTTCATCTGTTCCGACTATATCCTGTCACGACCCATACCCTGTTTAGGGGCACGAGCACGTGGGTACATCCAGCCTACGTCGCAGTATCGGCGGTAGAACGCTGTAAATGTCATCTATAATATATAGAATCTAAGACACAATAATATAACCTGTCATCTCCGCACGGAGGAATATATATTCACCACTCAATCACAAAATCTAAGGAAGATAAGCACGATGATAAAGATAAAGAAACAAGATGAATAAATAGTCTGAAATAGTGCTGACTCACAATCACAAGTTCAGAATTTAAAGACATAACACAAGATCCCAAATAAATACTACAAGTTTCGAAGTATCAAGCTGGAATATAATCCATACAAAATCTAGCTAAACTAAGTCACTACAGGCTGTGCGTCCTCTATGAGCACCGGGTCCACAGGCTGGTCCTGGTCGTAAACTCCATCTATGCCAAATCCGTAGTAGGTCGGGCAGTCTGCATCTAAATCCTCTGAAAAATAATGGAGGTTATCCTGTCAGGATATGAGCAAGTGCAAACGCTAACAGCAGTTTCATGTGAATTGACAAATACTATAAGAGACAATTATAATGAAATACAAGATAAAATATCAAGACTGAAAGTAAAACAGTACAAGAGGACTGGATATCATGTCATATGTGAGATATAAGATAAAACTGGAATATAAACAATGAAAAGTAATCTAAGGTATGATGTAAACATAAAAAAGAAAGTGCCATGAGATATTAGAGCGTTATGTGATCGGCTTGGATCAAGATCAGGCTGTTCCATTTGACCGGCTATGCACAGGTAGTATATTAGTGTAGGGATCAGGCCAGCCAAAATGGAAAGCTATGCACAAGTAGTACAAGGTCATGCTATACCCTACGTGTGGTGAGAGTGGAGCTATGCACAAGTAATAAACAAGTAGGGGTAATGATCACATAACCTCTAATAACTCTCCATCCTCGAGTAGTATAATCATTCCAGACATGACAGGTCATGACACGAAATTCGAAGAGCAGGGGGCCAGTCCACTCCCAAATCGGTGTCTATACAAGTACAGGAAACAATATCGAACAATGTACTCATATACCAGGTAAATCAGGAATGACATCTCATGACGAGATTCACGTATACTAGTCCGTGTATCCTCGTGTCGAGAATCAAGTATAACACTACAACTGAATCGGATATAGTAGATATCAAAGCAATAAAAACTATCAGAGAATGTACTTGCCTGTTGTTCTGAGCTGAGAAAATCGAACTACAAACCACTCAATAAGCCACGAATGGTCAACTCGCACAACAGTCTCCTAATACTAAAACAGACATTACCAATATTCTCAGAATGGTCAAATTAGCTAGAAATGCCTACCCATAAGTCCAATTCTGGACACAGGAACAAAACGGTAATTTTATGTCAAAATGGTGTCCGTCGTTGGACCCGTTTTGCACCGAAAAGCGTGCCAGAACCTACAGTCTCTAAAATCATCAAACTACAAGTCTACATATCCGATTTGATGAGACAAACCCAACCGTATGTCCAAAGTTGGATTCTGGTGGGTCGTGTACAAATTCGTCTATTGGATCGGGTCGCGGGTCCGCCAAAATAGCGTTCTGGTCGACCTTCTCAGATTCGGAACAAACTTGGCATACAGGACCAAAAAAATGATACGGCCCTGTTGGCGCAAGTTTTGTCTCGATATGACGAGCATGCACAAAGTAATTGACAAATTTTTAAAAAAGCCGATACGGTAAATTTTGACGGATACGCATCAAATTCGTCACGCACAAGCGGCCAATTTAAATTCCGTCAAAGCCCACACGTCAACGAAGTCGACACTCACCTTTCGATGCTTTCGGTTCGCGACTACGTCGCCCGGATTGATGGGACGGACGTCGTATCGGGATAATTTTTCTAAAAATTCAGTTTTAAAATCCAGTTTTTACTCAAACTTCACAAACAAATAACTTTATGTAGAATGCATAAAAATTAAATCTATGAGAAGGGTTTTGATCTCCTATATGTTGTCTACAAGTCTCTTCAGACCGATTTTGAAAACTAGCAACACGCTGGTCGCAAATCGGCCACAAAGTTGGGATTTCGGGACAGTTTCTAACGTCCAATAAATCAAGTTTTTCTCAATTTTAGAACTCGTTTTTTGTCGCATATGATGCGAATCGGCACGAACTATTTGAAGGAATATGAAGACGTATATGTTGTGAACATACCAGAAGAAACGGATCATGAAACGATCGAGCGTGCGCGGAGTTATCTCGCTGCGAAGTCGGCTTCTTACTGACAGTTCTGCGCACGGGTAGGCTGTTCGTCGCGCATTTTCCGACGATAGACGACCGCGGGTTGGTCGTCGTCAACGTCTGGGCGTGCACTGGGTTGGGTTGACGGCGTAGGGTTTTGTAAAAATCCCTCTCCCTCTCTCTTGATTTATATAAGAAAAAGGGCTCGGGTTTGGCCGAACACATGGGGGGGATCGGCCTTGTGGGAAGAAACCCAGGGCTTCTGTTGTGTTCGTGTGTGTGGGTTTGTGTTTTAATTTCTATTTTGACATTTTTCTTTGATTTTGACTTTTTATTTATTACTTAATACTTTATATATATAACAATTTATATTTATACATACATACATACATACATGCATACATTTATTTTTATTATATATTTATTTATTATATAAAAACCAACCACATATTATTTTTATTTAAAATTCTTTTTTCCTTCTTTATAAATAAATATTATATATACATATCTCATAAAATGAAATAAATACCGAACAATTCTAAAATTATTTCTAAAATTAAAAATAAATATTTCGTATCAATATTTATTCAATATTTTAAAAGTTTTTATAAATAAAACTCTATTATATATATATATATATATATATATATATATATATATATATATATATATATATATATATATATATATATATCAACAAAATATCTATTTAACTAATAATGTAAAAATACTAACAATAATAATTTAAATAATATTAAAATAATAAAATAATATAAATGACTATATTAGTCCTATTCAGAAAAGTGGGGATGACAAAGCTACCCACCTAAAAAAAATTTGTCCTCGAAATTAGAACAAACTAGAACAAGTAACACAAGCAAGAACAAAAGAGAAAATACCTCACGGCTCGAAACGATAAGGGTAGCGCTCTCGCATCTCGTCCTCTCTCTCCCAGGTAGACTCACCTGGAGAGTGATGCCTCCATGCGACACGAACCAAAAGAATAATCTTGGTTTCGGAGCACCTTCTCCCGACGATCCAGAATCTCTACAGGCTGTACTGGATAACAGAGAGTAGGCCCCACCTCTAACTCGGAGTGGTCCAATACGTGACTAGGGTCTGCCACGTACCACCTCAACTGCGACACATGGAACATGTTATGAACTCTCTCGAGCGTAGGCAAAAAGTCTAGTCGATAAGCCACTGCACCGACCCTTCCAAGAATAGTGAAAGGTCCGATGAAGCGCAGACTAAGCTTTCCGTCTCGGCCAAAACGAATCGTGCCCCGTGTCAAAGAAATCCTCAGGAACACCATATCGCCAACCTAGACATAAGACAATACTCAATGCAAGACCCTAAAGCAAACAATCACAAGCAAGCACAAAAAGAAAAATCGATACTAACCTCGAACTCTAACGGTCTCCGGTGGCTATCGGCCCAATGTCGCTGTCTATCCTAAGCCATCCAAAGTTTATCCATGATCAATCTAACCTTCTCTGCTGCATCCACCACCATTTTCGGCCCAACTAAAACTCTTTCGTCGACATCGTCCCATGACAAAGGAGTGCAACATCTCCGTCCGTATAGAGCCTCAAATGGCGACATCTCTATACTGGCCTGATAGCTGTTATTGTAAGCAAACTCTACCAAGTGAAGATGGTCCTCCTAAGATCCTCCAAAATCTAACACACAAGTGCGAAGAATATCATCGAGTATCTGGATGGTCCTCTCCGACTGGCCGTTTGTCAGGGGTGATACGCAGTACTGAACTTGAGCTGAGTGCCCAAGCTAGTATGCAAACTCCTACAGAAGTGGGAAGTGAAACGACTATTCCGATCCGAAACTATGCTCACCGGAACTCCGTATAATCTGACTATCTGCCGCATATACATCTCTGCCAGCTTCTCCGTACAGGTAGTGCTTCCACATCTTCAAAGCAAAGATAACAGCTGCCAACTCCAGATCATGGGTAGGGTAGTTCTTCTCATGAGGACGTAACTGCCTGGATGCATAGGCAATCACCGTCTCGTGCTGCTGAAGCGCAACCCAAGCGCTTCCCAGAAGCGTCATTGTAGATCATGAAACCACCAGTCCCAGATGGCAACGTCAAGATAGGAGTTGTAGTCAACCTCTTCTTCATCTCATCAAAGGCAGCATGTCACTCCTCAGTCCAGACGAACTCCACGTCTTTCCTGGTGAGTCTAGTCATCGGCTCCACAATCCGAGAGAAATCCTGAACGAACTTTCGAAAGTAGCCTGTCAGACCCAAAAAGCTCCGAATCTCTACAACTGAGCTCGGTGTGGACCAAGACTCCAACGCTGAAATCTTCTTCGGGTCCACTGAGATCCCATGCTCGGTCACAACATGACCCAAGAACTCTACCTTCTCCAGGAAAAACTCGCACTTCGACCGCTTCCCATACAGCTGCTCCTTCCTGAGAGTCTCTAGCACAATCCGCAGATGCTCCTCGTGCTCCTCTGACGTCTCAAACTCTGGCTCTCCCAGTGGTTTACCTTTTATAATACTACCAGTACACTATGGTTCCAGGCCATGGGCATACTCAACTCACTGACACACACTATCCAGAATAATATACCATACCTTACAAGGTAATATCTTCTATTATATGCCTAAGTTCCTCTACCACCTAATATTGCTTAATCATGCACTCTATTGCTACACTCATCTATCTAGAACACTCTCTCTAGGATGTCTACCCAAGTCTTGACAATGTCTACACAAGGCACTAACTCCTCTGTATGATACTTGAATGGTACTCCTATACTAGGTTACTCATGTCCCTCCTCTAATTAGTCACTTAAAATATTGGTGCCTAAACCTCTATAACACTTGAAATACTCTGGCTATTGCTACTAGG
This sequence comes from Iris pallida, assembly GCA_029216955.1. Taxonomy (NCBI): domain Eukaryota; kingdom Viridiplantae; phylum Streptophyta; class Magnoliopsida; order Asparagales; family Iridaceae; genus Iris; species Iris pallida. Next base: position 11,734,101 of record JANAVB010007399.1, read on the forward strand.
GTGCAACTCTTATTCTGGCACCTGGGACAACTCCTACCTTAACACTTATTAATTACCCTAAGTTTTTCATCTATATTTAATTATCAACAATCATATACAATACTTCCTAACCATACTCTAAACTATTAACACTAATACTCAAGGACACAGACCAATTGCAGGTCACCAAACCATCACACTACGAAGAACCTATAATAACAGAAGTGAAATAATAGAGATGACATGTTAGGACCCTTCTCAAGATACAATCTGATAATCATATGCGTCTGCCCAAAATCATGATACTCAGAATCATCGCCACGCCAGTAAGAAAGACTGTAATAAATGGTAGATTCCATAACTGGGTATACACCTCTATAATCATGTCGTCCGGAATCCTCACCACGTCGACTAGTATGGCTGTGAGAAATCCCAAATCTCATAGCCAAGATATGTACATCCAAAGTCAGGTCCTAACGTTTTCGCCACGCCGGCTAATATAGCTGCAATAAACTCCAGGTTCCATAACTAAGTAGACGTTTTACCTTCCTTATTATTCCGTCAATATATGTTATCAAAAGATATCTTAACTCGAGCTATAATATTCATCTCGATATGACAATCAAAATCAACGATGATCCATCAAAATCAAATTCAATAACAAGGATTAAGGGTGAAGAAAAACAAGAGGAAATGATTTCAAATTTACGTTCAAAACAAGATTCCCAAGGGTCGTCCCAGGAATCTCTCAAAAGTCCTAAGCAAATAGATCAATATGGCACATGATAAGATATTGTCAAGAAAGAAAAATTTATTTTGAAATGCAAGGAGAGTTGTCTTGATAATCAAAAGATTGAAATTTTTCCTAATATGTGATTGAGTAACTCCTTTCATAACCTAGAATCTATATCCTAACAGCAGGCTCGTAATTAGCACTCTAAGTCGTGCACCATTACGAAATCGTACTATTTGCGACTCTGACCTGCATGGGCCACCACAAAAACGTGTCACGACCCGCACCCTATTTAGGGGCATGAGCACGTGGGTACGTCCAGCCTACACCACAGTATCGATGGTAGAACGCTGTAAAGGTCATCTAGAATATATATAATCTAAAACACAATAATATAACCTGTCATCTCTGCACGGAGGAATATATATTCACTACTCAATCACATAATCTAAGGAAGATAAGCACGATGATGAAGATAAAGAAAGAAGATGAATAAATAGTCTGAAATAGTGCTGAGTCGCAATCACAAGTTCAGAATTTAAAGACATAACACAAGATCCCAAATAAATACTACAAGTCTCGAAGTATCAAGCTAGAATATAATCCATACAAAATTTAGCTAAACTAAGTCACTACTGGCTGTGCGTCCTCTATGAGCACCGGGTCCACATGCTGGTCTTGGTCGTAGACTCCATCTATGCCAAACCCGTAGTAGGTCGGATAGTCTGCATCTAAATCCTCTGAAAAATAACGGGGGTTATCCTGTCAGGATATAAGCAAGTACAAACGCTAACAACAGTTCCATGTGAATTGACAAATACTATAAGAGACAATTATAATAAAATACAAGATAAATTATCAAGACTGAAAGTAAAACAATACAAGAGGACTGGATATCATGTCATATGTGAGATATAAGATAAAACTGGAATATAAACAATGGAAAGTAATCTAAGGTATGATGTAAACATAAAAAAGAAAGTACCATGAGATATTAGAGCGTTATGTGATCGGCTTGGGTCATGATCAGGCTGTTCCATTTGATCGGCTATGCACAGGTAGTATATTAGTATAGGGATCAGGCCAGCCAAAATGGAAAGCTATGCACAAGTAGTACAAGGTCAGGCTACACCCTACGTATGGTGAGGGTGGAGCTATGCACAAGTAATAAACAAGTAGGGGTAATGATCACATAATCTCTAATAACTCCCCATCCCGGAGTAGTATAATGATTCCAGACATGACAGGTCATGACACGGGATTCGAAGAGCAGGAGGCCAGTCCACTCCCAAATCGGTGTCTATACAAGTACAGGAAACAATATCGAACAATGTACTCATATACCAGGTAAACCAGGAATGACATCTCATGACGAGATTCACGTATACTAGTCCGTGTATCCTCGTGTCGAGAATCAAGTATAATACTACAACTGAATCGGATATAGTAGATATCAAAGCAATAAAAATTATCAGAAAATGTACTTGCCTGCTGTCCTGAGCTGAGAAAATCGAACTACAAACCACTCAATGAGTCACGAACGGTCAACTCGCACAACAGTCTCCTAATGTTGAAACAGATATTACCAACATTCTCAGAATGGTCAAATTAGCTAGAAACGCCTACCCATAAGTCCAATTATGGACACAAGGGCAAAACGATAATTTTGGATCAAATGGTGTCCGTCGTTGGACCCGCTTTGTACCGAAAAGTGTGCCAGAACCTACGATCTCTAAAGTCATCAAACTACATATCCATAGGTCCGGTTTGACAAGACAAACACAAATGTATGTCCAAAGTTGGATTCTGGTGGGCCGTGCACAAATTCGCCCGTTGGATTGGGTCGCGGGCCGCCAAAATAGCATTTCGGTCGACCTTTTCAGATTCAGACCAAACTTGGCATACAGGACCAGAAAAATGATATGGCCCTGTTGGCGCAAGATTCGTCTCGATATGAGGAGCGTGCACAAAGTAATTGACAAATTTACAAAAAGGTCGATACGGTAAATTTTGATGGATACACATCAAATTCGTCGTGCACACACGACCAATTTGAATTCTATCAAAGCCCACACGTCCACGAAGTCGATACACACCTTTTGATGCTTTCGGTTCATGACCATGTCGCCCGGATTGACGGGAGGGACGTCGTATCGGGACAATTTTTCTAAAAATTCAGTTTTAAAAACTAGTTTTTTCTCAAACTTCACAAACAAATAACTTTTTGTAATTGCATAAAAATTAAATCTATAGGAAGGGTTTTGATCTCCTATATGTTGTCTATAAGTCTCTTCAGACCAATTTTGAAAACTAGCAACATGCTGGTCGCAAATTGGCCATAAAGTTAGGGTTTCGGGACAGTTTCTAACGTCCACTAAATCAAGTTTTCTCGATTTTGGAAGTCGTCGTCGCATATGATGCGAATCGACACGAACTATTTGAAGGAATATGAAGACGCATATGTTGTGAACATACCAGAAGAAACGGATCGTAAAATGATTCAGCGTGCGCGAAGTTATCTCGCTGCGAAGTCGGCTTCTTGCTGACAGTTCTGCGCGCGTGTAGGCTGTTCATCGCACGTTTTTCGGTAATGGACGGCCGTGGGTTGGTCGACGGCGACGTCGGGACGTGCGCTGGGTTGGGGTGACGGCGTAGGGTTAGGGTTTTGTAAAAAATCCCTCTCTCTCTCTCTTGATTTATATAAGGAAAAGGGCTCGGGTTTGGCCAAACACATAGGGGGGATCGGCCTTGTGGGAAGAATCCCAGGGCTTCTGTTGTGTTCGTGTGTGTGGGTTTGTGTTTTAATTTCTATTTTGAGTTTTTTCTTTAATTTTGACTTTTTATTTATTACTTAATACTTTATATATATAACAATTTATATTTATACATACATACATACATACATACATACATACATACATACATGCATACATATATTTTTATTATATATTTATTTATTATATAAAAACCAACCACATATTATTTTATTTAAAATTCTTTTTCCCTTTTTTATAAATAAATATTATATATACATATCTCATAAAATGAAATAAATACCAAACAATTCTAAAATTATTTCTAAAATTAAAAATAAATATTTCGTATCTATATTTATTCAATATATTAAAATTATATATATATATATATATATATATATATATATATATATATATATATATATATATATATATATATATATATATATATATCAACAAAATATCAACAAAATACCTATTTAACTAATAATGTAAAAACACTAACAATAATAATTTAAATAATATTTAAATAATAAAATAATATAAATGACTATATTAGCCCTATTCAGGAAAGTGGGGGTGACATATCCATTTGACATATTGTTTTCAGGGAAAAGACATTGGAGAGCGCATTTTATGGAAATCTTTAGTTTCCTCACATTTAGATGAGTTAGCAAGAGATAATGCAAAGCTCAGGTACTCTCCTCTGTCCTTTTAGTTTTGTAGTTGCCCTCGTAAGTTTCTTTTTTTCGTATAGTAAATTATATTGGTCTACTTCAACCGTTCTGTACATATTTGGACAACATTACAAGGTAAGTAGAACTCGTCCAATTCGACCTAAGTGGAACTTTCCATCTCCAAATTGAATTGAAATTTTCTTTAAGTATACAAATGTAGTTTTCTAGTAAGTTTGTAAATTTTCATCCATTCACAAAATTTTCAGAAATATATTATATATGTTTACACATATTCAGGTCCCTTCCCCAATTTATTTATGCTAAGAACGTTTGGTTCTTGAATCTTCATCTCCCATGAGAATTGATGGGTTTGTGTGTAAGAGGGACCTCTTGGCAATTTGATGCCCTTTTTGGTCTATGGCTCAATATAGAAACTAATTAGCTTCAAGAATTGCTGTTAGAATTAAATTACGTAGTTACATCCTTTTCTGTAAATCTTAATGCTTTAGGTCTTTGATTTAATCTTGGATTATATCTAATCAATATGTAGGACATGACATATTCACACACCTTCCCATCCTCAATTCCCTTCCCTTTTTTTTCCTAACAAATTATCATTGGTTGAAAAACATGTTACCTTCAGTTATATCTGTAGCATATGGGCTAGTATCAGCATAAATGCTAGTTCATGTAAAATTACTATAGGCATTTTGCAAGGATATTCATGTTCACAAGTCGGTAAGGGCAGCTCTCCTATCCCTTTCACAATTTTTTTTTCTCATTTTCTCTCGTAATACCTTTTTTTGTAGGGTACAATGTTGACTTTTGAAGGGATATACAATGTTGGCTTTTGAAGGGATATCATTATTTGGGGTTGGTGAATGCAAATATTTCAATATTTTGAGGTCGGCTGCCCAAAAAGGGAAAGATGTATATATTTTTGGATTTTAAAATGTAATGGTGATATGTTGGTGAAACAAAAGCTGGAAAAAGAGTGATATGTTTTGAAATGGAATTAAGATGATGTGATATTTGGATATTTTTAATGAAATGTTTCAAATGCTAGTTAAATTTTATATTTCTGTTGTCTCAAGAAATTAATATGCTTTTTATAATGTATTGAATTATAAGCATTAACAGGTGATATATATGTGTATGAATAACCAGAACAGAACGTTAGAAAGTTTTATGTATAAGTTCTTTTCAAAATGTTTCATGAACATTTTATGAATAGTTCCAGAACCAGATCATTTTAGCAAGTGTTATGTATATATAACTTAGTCATAACACTTCCGGATAGATATGTTATATATAATGATAATATTAATATCGTTTTCAAATTTAGTGTTATATATAATTGACTTAATTATCTCATTTTTTTATATAAAAAAGTGTCATATAAGTGTAAGTCATATATAACGGTTTTTCTAAACTTTTATAACACCCGTGTTCATGACGGTTGTCTGCTTCAAAAAAACCGTCATAAATTGTCATATATGACGGTTTTTATCCGCCATAAAATGGTATTTTTCTTGTATTGTATAATAAGCCACAACAAAAAAATATAATAAGCTGTAAGCTAGGAGTGCGCTACGACGAGCCACTATAGAGGAAATAGGGAGTGCGCCATGACATGCCACTATCATGTAAGCAAGAAAAGACATCTACAAGAGTGCACCACGACGGGTCACTATCAAGTAAGCAAAGAAGACATGTAACATGGGTACGCCACGACGGGCCACTATCATGTAAGCAAAGAACACATGTAACATGGGTGCACCACAACGGGCCACTAATTGAAATTATCAGTTGCATACAAACTCTAATTAAAGTGAAACAAAAAGGTTTTTGAAGGCAAGACAAACATCTACATCTTTCATGCTTTGAGTTTTACAAGATTCTGGCTATAAAATAGCTCAAACAGACAAAAAAGGTCACAAATAGCCATTCGTGCACGAGCATGCTGCGCGCGCGGGCAAAACTGCCCACGACGTACGGTGCGTGGTCTGCACACTGTGCGCAAAACACACTGTGCGCAGTGGCAAAACTGCCCATGGCGCAACGCGGGGCGCACGACACGCAACTGCGCTGCACACGCGAGCAAAAATGCCTACGACGCAAGGTGCACGCAAGCACGGCGCGCAGGCACGCGGCAGAAAATTGTGCGAGCACGTGGCACGCAAGTTGCGCTGCGCGCGCGGGAAAAATGTCCACATCGTAAGGTGCACGGAAGCACGTCGCACGGCCGTGCGGCGCGCAAGTTGTGCTGCGCGCATGCAAAAATACCAACGGCGCAAGCACGACGTGCGACACTGTTCATCATCCCAACAGCTCCAAAAGGTGTGGGGAACCCATAAACACGAAAATGGCATAACTTTCTCATACGAAATCGAAATCAAGCGGTTCAAAAGCCAAAATTGGGTAGAATTGAATTCCCCACAACATGAAATCATTAATTTTTGAAAATAGCAAATTTAAGAGATCAAAACAAAAAAAAGAAGAAAAGTTACAAACTTAGATCTAAAAAAATGTAACCATTAAAACCAAAAATTTCAAGTTCTAAAGAGGCTTAGAATCATGCAAGGAAGAGAATAGAACAAACAAAACAACATTGTTCAAGATTTAGCAAGATGTACTTGCCTAGGGTTGGAGGAGGAGTAAATGTAGAAGAAGATGAAAAGTAAATAAAAAATGGAGGAGAGAGAGGAGTTGGTTTTTATACAAAACTCTTCTCATCTAAAACCAACCCAAACCAAGCCAAGCAAAGCCAAGCCAAGTTGAACCAAATCAAATTAAACCAAGTCAAGGCTAAGAAAGACAAGTCAAAACACGGGTCACCTAACAACTGTCAGAAATTCGTACACGTATACTAAGAATACGTATAACGAAAAAAGGGAGTGACCGACATGCCGTCAGTATACACTAGTATACTAGCGGTATGCCGGTCAAGGAGAAAAATCGATTAGTTGGAAAAAATTTAAAGCGCTCTGAAAACCCAAAAAATACGAAATACAGTACAAAAATACGTATCCGTATATAAATATCGATACAGTGAGATGAGTCTCATAACTCTTCCATCCTTCGAAAAATTTTGTCCCCAAAATTTCCTAAATCTAGTCGAGCATGATAACCAAAATAAAAACTCAAGAAAATACAACTATCTCAATAAAACAAAGCATGGCATATAAGTAAATGAAGACAACAGTAATATAAATAAATGCGTAAGCAATAAATGAAGGCAATAGTAATATAAATAAATGCGTAAGCAATAACACAAGCACAATCAAGAAGGGCTGGAGGCATATGAATAAATATGTCTCCTGAGTCAGTTAAGTAGGGACCCGCCCTCGCTGGCCTACGCTGAGTCCCAAAATAGATAGGGATCAAGTCTCAAACTAAGTCGGTACCAATGACTTAGTCTAAGACATAACTCTACCTAGGACGTATCTTCGTAGTCGAGACACGTGATAGATATCATGCATCTTAAGATACGAAGACAGAAGAGTGGGATGAGAAACTCTCATTCACTCACCGAATAAATCAAGCCGACCGTTGTACTCATGATATCGCAGGAATACAAGGCCGCCGACAAGAACCCAAGATTGACTGCCACTACCTGGCCTACTACTAAAAGATGAATCAAAAGGACATAACTGAATGAATACCATAAAGATGGTAGCTGAGACTCCCTATGTACTACCTTCATGCTGATACTAGAGTTGCCCCTGAGACTGTGCATACAACTGTGCTCTGCGCTGCTTGACCCTCTGAGCTCGCGATGGCAGAGGATACTGTGCTAATGGCTGAATATCTAGTATTGGCCCTAACTGCTCTTCCACTGCTAGGGGTGATGACGGAGGAGACTGAAAGGACTGAGGTGGTATATCTGGTATAGCTGATCATCCTCGAGAAGTTGGATAGCGACAAGTGCTAACTGAATGGTCCTCCGCTCCACAGCGAAAGCATCGCCTATTGGCCGCCCAACAAAATGATCTGACATGTCCTATCTTGCCACAATAGGTACATGCTTCTTGTTCTAGATGATACTGCTAGTCTCTCTGCCTCTGAGCCTGGGCCTTTATATACTATTGAGGCCTCTCTTGTTGGAATGCATGGGACTGCGTCGATAAATGCCTCTGAGCTCGCTTCTGCTGAACTGGTGCTGGTGCTCCGAATAGTAGAACTACGGACTGGAAGGATGATGATCCAGCTGAACATCTCCGAGGACAAATCCCTATCATGTGGTCTGGTGATCCGTATGACAAGTATAGAAAGTTGGCCCTTCGATAATTAAGATGAGTGTGCCCTCCCCTTCCACAAAAGGAACATACAACTGGCAATTCCTGGTGTTAGTGTAGATGATATGATGGTACTGGTGAGGGATGTCGGGGTGAAAAGCCTGACATGGGTGCATGATACCTCTTACGACCCTCAGTTCTGGATGTGGTCCTCCTGGCTATATGCTCGTGCTCTCGTACAGCCTCTATAGTAGGTCGGGCTTGATATGCTAACTGACTAGATGACTGGCACTGCCTGGCTCCAATCTGTACTCTTTCTGGCTGTATGTCCTCGGCTTGAAATACCTCTGGTATTCTTTGTCCACTACGGTCTATCAACATCTGGATACTGTGCTGGAGAACGAGATCTCGTTGTTGTTGTGACTCCATCATATCCTTCATGATCCCTAGGAATGCATGCACATCATGATGATCTGATACTACCTCTACATGGACTGTTGACTATACTGGTGATACAGGATGTCCTGACTCTGGCGATGCCTCGTCTAGATGATGATCTATCACTAGTGTTGACTGATAAAACTCTGGCTGAACTTGCAATACTGACGGCACGGGCACAGCTGGCTAATCGAGATGGACGAACATCACTGCCCTCGGATCGACTCTCGACTCTGCTCCTAAATGCTGGGACTAATCCTTCAAAACTGGTCTAACAAAAGATTGCTGACCTGCCATCGGCAGAACCCAAACAAGATGATCGAAAGGATTAAGGACAGTGCACCTGAATGTTAAAAGGCACGAGGATCAAATCGAGGGAACAAGAAAGATCAATAATTAAAGCATATATCAGGTCAAAGGATCAGAGATATAGAATAATACGAAGGATATCAATAAAGCAAAATTGTGACTGAGATATCTAAATATCATTAACCCCCACATATCTGATAAATCAGACCTGTATGGGCCACCACTAAAACCTATGTCATGCCCCAGAACCAGAATACTGGCATGTAGGGACGGACCAGGCTAGCTACGTAATGCCAAAGTATTTCAGTACTCTGAAATAACGTATAAGCTGTCAAGACATGGGGGTTACTACTACAAGCCAACAATCAATCCTATGTCGAACGATCCTAGGTATCTCAATCACAGGCAAATATGCAAAGTACAAGAAGTATGATCATCAGACATAAAATAGTAAAGCGTCCTAAACTATATATACATGAAAGATCATGAAGCTAGTAATACAAAGCGAAGAACTAGCAAAAGTAATAGTCATACATGATAAGATCTAGCTATAGTCTAGAATACGTACATCATGTTTAGGCCCGTAGGCTAAATGTCAAGATCCAAAACACGAGCTAAACACGTGCTCGGAGGCTAAATGCCACAAAAAAATAATTTATATAACTAGCGGAAGAATGATATAGGAAAACCTACTAAGGTACTCTGGTGCTCCGGATAGTCACCGTCGAGTAGATATGACAGAAGATCCTCTAGGCTCCTCTATCAATCTGGCCAAATAAAACCAGTTGGGGTCAGACCCCCAATAGCAAGTACCACAAAGGAAGCCAAAGTTATGAACTAAAACCAGCAATAGCTAACATAGCAATGGATAGAGACATAAATAAGTAAATGTTGATCGAGACTCGTGCACTACCAATGCACTTATCTCGAGAATAGAAAAAAAAATAAGCAAAACAACATGGAGCATAAAGTAATTAACGTGTGACATAATATAAAGTGTGGACATATAAAGTAAATGGAAGCATGTTAATACGCAAGACAAACTGGACATGTGAGCATGTGAGATATCTGAACATATGAGCATGTGAGATAATTGGACATATGAGCATGGAAGACAACTGGGACATGTGAGCATGTAAGGTAACCGGGCTATGTAAACAAGTAGGATAACTGGAACATTTGGGCATGTTAGATAACTTTGGCATGAGAGCATGCGAGAACTATATAGAACGACAAATGATAAGATGACTTAGAAACTATTCCGGAACCCAAGTTACAATCCGTAAACCAAACAAGGACCGAGGTTGTAACTCTTTCCCTGAACAGAACGTAGTCTCTAATCATTTATCGACAAAAGTAAAGCATAAACAGTAATGTACTAAAATAAACAATCCAGACATTGCCTAGACAAAACTAGACTAGATTGGACTCCATAAAACAATCACGGCCAAGCAATGGGTATGGCTTTATACATTAGCTATCTAGGGTTATCACAGTCCTAATTACTAACATATGAACTTTTGAGAAATCCAATCCAGTTACCTGTCCTGCAGACTACCCGACTTATCCCCAGGCCAAAAGGAAAAGAAAGTAATGGTAGATACATCGCCCGGGAGACAAATGTATCCTAAGATCTAAAAGTGGGTACATCGCCCAGGAGACAAATGTACCCTAAAACATATAAAAGGTGCAACACTTGACAATGCACTGAAAGTTTGCTCATCATGACAGATAGCTCCAATTCCATTCAGGTTGGGGCCGGGACAAAGGGCTTGCAGGCAACCGAAAAATTCTCTCCTCCCAATGCATCTAGGTAATCAAGCTAGTTGTTTAGTCCTTAATATATTTTTTATTGGATTCTAGGTGTGGCATTTCGTAGAATTCGTCCTAGACATGATATGCAAGACTGGACAATACAAGAAAGTGCACTATAACAAAACACAACAAAAAAATATAATAAGCTGGAAGCTAGGAGTGCGCTACAATGAGCCACTATAGAGAAAATAGGGAGGGCGGCATGACAAGCCACTATCATGTAAGCAAGAAAAGACATTTACAAGAGTGCACCACGATGGGTCACTATCCAGTAAGCAAAGAAGACATGTAACATAGGTGTGCCACGACGGGCCACTATCATGTAAGCAAAGAAGACATGTAACATGGGTGCACCACGACGGGCCACTATCATGTAAGCAAAGAATACATGTAACATGGGTGCGCCACGACGGGCCACTATCTAGTAAGTAAAGAAGACATGTAAATGGGTGCGCCACGATAGGCCACTATCAAGATTATCAAGATGAGATCATGTTGTAATGTTCAAGTTAAATACAATATTAACAAGTTATCAAGTTGGGTCGTTGTATTTTAGGTCAAATATAGAAAACATGCAAAGAAGATCAAAAACTGTAATTAAAATTATCAATTGCATATAAACTCTAATTGAAGTAAAACAAGAAGATTCTTGAAGGCAAGACAAAGATCTACATATTTTATGTTTTGAGCTTTACAAGATTCTAGCTACAAAATAGCTCAAACAGGTAAAAATAGTCATAAATAGCCATTCGCCACTACACCAAAATGCCCATTTTGGAATGGAGAAATTCCGTTCCAAAAAATTTTAGGAACGCCTTTAATCCGTGCCTATTTTTGGGCTGCCAAAATTCTTGGAACGCCATACAGGCGTTCCAAGGGGCAATTATTGGAACGCTTTATATGTGTTCCAGTGTTGGAACACCAACAAAGCGTTCCTAATAAAGGGTTCCAATGGTTGAATTTTGGAACACATTATATGCATGCCAGTGTTGGAACACCAAAACAGTGTTTCTAATAAGGAGGAGTTCAAATTAGTTTTTACATACCAGCTGAAACAAATATAATTTATTCCAATGTTGGAATGGTAGAAATACATTCATATCAATTTTACAGATTCTTTGAAATACCAAACCTATCATTTGAATTTATGTATAGATAAATAATCTTTAATTCTTTTAAGATTTTATAAAATTAAACTTTATTATAATATAAACGAAAGTAAACAAATATCAATAGCATATGTACATGCATAATAGATAAATATAAAGCTAAATTGACTAATTAAGTCAAATTGTCTTACACAAATATTGTATATATTTTTAATACAATTTGCTAAACTACGATACTAACAAAATGTCCTAGTATTGTGAACATAATTTGAGATCTTCTTCTCGTTCTCTTTCTTCCCCGTGATCAAACTCTTTCATTGTTGGACAGCCATAGGGCCTGCAAAGTTGAATGGCCAAAAAAATTTAGTAGAGAAAAAAAGATCAAAAAATATAACTCTACAAATTCATCCCAACTTTCAAAGGAAAAAATATATATGGTTCACTTGTTGAGGTTATATTCCTTTTTTTTTTGAAATAATCATACACAATAATAAAAAATAAGCTAAAGAGCAGCATGATAGAAATCGAACACTCGAATTGAATAATATAAGACAAAATTTCTAATTCTCCAGTCAGATTTTTTTTAACAACCGGTCATATTTTTTAAATTCATTCTTGCTGAGCAAATTGCTACAGATGTCAACTAACTACATGATAATGAATTGAAGGAAGGAAAGGATCCAAACCACATTAACTAAAGGTCACACTTTATAATTGATTCTCATACATGACTTTCTTTTTTCTTTTTGTTTATTTTTCTTCCAAAGAAAATGCACACAAATACGACCAGATAGCCCAGAAGGATAACTGAACATAGTATATCTTACAGAGAAACTAAGTGTGCAAATATTAGGATCCGAAACAGTGAATTATATACTGTTCAGGAGTTATGTTTACTAGCTAACATGAATTTGTAATGCATTTAACTGTAATCTAGTTGCACATGAAAGACTGGATACTGCTTTTAAACAACTTTAATATAAATTTCTATTCTCCATTGCAAAGTGCCAGCACTTGGATACGCATTTCAGATTTGGTTGTTGGTTGGGGGTTTTCATATATTTATGTTATGGCTGAAGCTACAGCTTATTGATTGATATGGGTTCCAAACTAATGAAAGTTTTAACATGAGTTTCAAACTAATAAAAATTCTTATAATATGAGTTTCAACATTGACAAATTTTAAAAATAGTAAAGTCGATTCTAGAGAAAAATTACCATCTCATACTCTATCGTTCCACTGCTCTTCCGCCCCCGGTATGACCATACACACTATGGAAGTAAAAATAGAGAAGAAAAATCCACTATAGCAAACTTATTCAAAGGATTAGTAAAAATACTTGTATACCTTAGCTGGTAGTTGGGGACTTTAATGTATAAACATGGAAATCATAAAGTAGGGGGTAGATCAGTACCCATCAGAATTTTGGAGGACATGGACTCCAACATAAATTCAGCTAGAGTAGATGAAATGTGCAGGATTGGTCATATATGGTTCTGGAACAACAGGGCTAGTCATAACATGAATTACATGCAAGCTGGATAGAGATTTTCATTAGCAGGAATGAGTTACAAATTTTCTGATGTCAAGGCAAGATGTTTACCTTCATCAACTAGTGATCAAGCTCCAGTCCTTATCCACGATCAAGAAGAAGAAAATTTATGCAGAGAAAAGCTATTTAGAATCAGGAGATAAAGGTGGAAGCAGTCAACTACTTCCAAGCTCTCTACAACCAGGATTGCTACCAATAACTTCCTCCTATCATTAGCAAAAGAGTTGTGACTTAGAAAGTCAACTCCAAACTGTTAAAGGCACTCGTGACCTGCACAAGAAAACATTCTCAAGCTTCACAAAATTCAAAATGTGCTTGGAATGTAAGAAGAAAACTGTATTCACTATTATTTTATACGACATCAGATTCAGGAACTCAGGAAAATTAGTTTCACCATTTTGGTCAGCATCAACCTCACTAATCATATCCTGCAATTAAGCTTCATTTGGATTTTGGCTCAAGGATAGCATCACAGTACCCAAATCCTTGGTTGTAATGCGGCCTTCAGGACAGAAAATTAGCACATTTCTATAGGATGAATTTAGAGAACTAATAAGCTGACCATTATATACAGAAAGTAGACTTCCACATAAATGAGAAATCAAAACCAAAAGCAAACATCATGTCAAAATAATTTTCTATATCTGTAATAAATATATCAATTTTACAGCTTCATACACAATTTTCATTCCTACAACAAATATGATAATAAAGTTTAGTGATTTATAATCTCGATGTATGATTCCAAAATAAGCTAGATGATTTGATAAGTATATTGGCCTATTTTTGAATTTATGATTCATATTTGTATGATTCATACACTATCTTCCTTCACTATTTTTGAATCTAAAGAGCTACAATAAATCATTATCCTAAAACTATTGAAGTTCATTTTGATGCCTTTTTATAGATATTAGTTCCAATATGTTTATAATATGTAAAATATATGACTTGCTGATTTTTAAATATGAATATGTTACTTTACTATTGTCACGCCCCAGAACCAGAATACTGGAGAGCGGGGAATGACTCAGCCAGCTACGTATTACGGGTAGATGAATACCGTATAATACGATCAATGCTGTCTAACCAGACGAGGGGGTGCATACTACATAAAAGTCTTACTATGGTCACTTGACATCTATTGTCTCAATCATTCAAACAAGAAACAGAAATAGAGAACATGTAAGATAAAGCAGTAAGGCGTCCCAAACGCTCAGTCAAAATATTCTTGATATCTGGCTTTACAAAACATAGCCAGATGGTATAGTAACATATACACAATTGTTATCAGCTGCAGTCTGACTTAGTTACAATTATGTAAAAGTAAGTGCAAGACAATCCGACTAACATGTCGGTACCAAACGGCTAAGTATGAAGTAAATAACAAAACGAACGATGAAGTAAGGAACCCACTCGAGTCCTCCTGCGATCATTCCCCTAGTATTGACCATCTTGGAGGTAGAAGTAAGCTGGATCCTCGAGGACTGGCTCTAAATCTGGCCATGCAAAACCAGAGAGGTTAGACCTCTAATAGCAAGTACCACAAGGGAGCACGATATGAAGGATTAAACCAGTAAGTAAGAGAATATAATAATAGATCTCTGCCTTCCACTAGGATTCACATCACATCACGACACTTCGAACCAACCTCCCATCCAAACAAGGACAGAAGTTGGCCCGTCATGTCTTGACATTCTCATCATCTCAGTTAGGCAACATAGTAGGTACAGTGCATAAACAAATCATCTTGAACGGCCAATCAACTACTACGGCTTGCTATTGTGAGTCCCAAGTTATCCTAAAATTATGCAAATAGGGATTCCTCAGTTCTTACTATGTGCAAGCAAGGCTAGTCTATCCAATCAATCAATTGCGCCAATCATGTAATTAGACGAGTCCCAGCGGGACGCCCGCCGTTAATATACTATGTACAATTTAATAATATAAGCAGATACCGTTCCCTGCCCGTGTGACAGATTTACAGTATCTGTGGGAACCAGCCGGCCTGTCGGGCACTACTAGTCCCAAGAGGGCTGCCATATAAGAACTCGGGAATCCATTCTCTCTATGCCATCATTATTTTATTTGACTTAATGGTCTCTACGTTGAGCGAAATTCTATGCCGTGGATCATGGTCATTCAAATGAGTACTTTCGTACGGGATACGATATGCACAATCCTGCAACGTTACCCGTGCGATTAGGTTGTAGGTCTTACATAGCGTAATACAACAATCAAACTAACCACGGAATAATCATGCCTTGACCATAAAGTACACATGCTATTTTTGTAAGATAAATAAATAACTAAATAAATAAATAATTTGAAGCCTGCATGTGCCTGTATGTCAATATTCGGGATCAGCCAGTCGATTACGATAGTTCATTACATGAACGAGTCTCATTCATTCAATTCAATAAGACAACTAGCCAGTCTCTTAGTTCCAACTAGGAACACATGATCAATTATAGTCAAGATAACCATTATTATCAATGGTGACAAGGCATGAAAGTCAATTAGTATTAAATGGGGTCGAGTCTATAACTCCTCAGAGTTAAGTTCCATTCATACTGGGTATCCATGGATCAATCAGGACACAAGGTGCATTCCACATAACAATCTGTATTAACAATATTAACATATCATGATTTTATCAAGTTCATGATTTTATCTGTATTAACAATATTAATTATAGAGCAAATAGAAACACCCAGGTCAGGAAGTCACGCCAACAAGTCTATGATAAGGCCAACAAGTCACGCCAACAAGTCTATGCTAAAGCCAACAAGTCACGCCAAGTGGTTCACGTTGGCACGCACAGCGTGAGCGTGAAGGGAAATTCACGCACTCATAAGTGAGCGTGAAAAGTGATAAGAAATTCACGCACGCATGCAAGGACGTGAGCGTGACTAAAAATTCACGTTAACTCGTAAGGACGTGTGCGTGACTAAAAATTCACGCACGTACGTAAGAACGTGAGCGTGACTCAAAATTTACGCTGGCACGTAAGAACGTGAGCGTGACTGAAAATTCACGCTGACACGTAAGAACGTGAGCGTGACTAAAAATTCACGCTAACACGTAAAGACGTGTGCGTGACTCAAAATTCACGCACGCATGCAAAGACGTGTGCGTGACTAAAAATTCACGCTGACACGTAAAGACGTGTGCGTGACTGAAAATTCACGCTGACACGTAAAGACGTGTGCGTGACTGAAAATTCACGCTGGCACGTAAAGACGTGTGCGTGACTGAGCCTTCGTTCCAAGCCAGAAAATGAAGTTCCCAGCCGGAAAGCACGCCAGGTTGGGAGATCAAAACCCATGGTCAACCAAAAATACAGCAACTTAGATCTGTAAGAAACGAGCCAAGGAAATCAAAAATGCTAAGAACTAAACTCTCTTAGAATCGTGAGAGGAAGAATAATGAACCATAAAAATGGTTCTCAAGTGGAAGCAAGAAGCAAGATGTACTTGCCTGCTGTTGGGTTGGTGGAGAGAGTGATGAGGAAGAAGAAGAAGTAATGGTGAAGAATGAGAGTTATGAGGAGAGAGAAGGAGATGGGGGCTTAAATAGGAAGGGTGGTGGTAGGTGGGGATTTGTGGGTTCGGTTCATGTGAACCACCATGAACCCGAGAAGAACCACCATGAACCCGAACCTAAAAAGCAAGACTAAAAGCAGAGAATAACAGCAGGAAATAAAATGCAAAAAATAAAATGCAAGAATAAAATTACAGGAAATAAAATGCAGATAATTAATTAACATGAAATTAAAGGAATTTAAATACATGATAATTGTTTACAAAAAACAAAAGTATGAAACTTTATTGATACAAACTTTGTAAAAGATTACAATTTGAATTCTGGGAATGGTACAACTTTATGAATCCAATCTAGATGACGATTGCTTTATCCCTTGGACGATGTGAACTTTGAAGACGAAGCCTCTGAAGTTGAAGACAACTCTAAAATTGAAGGCAGAAAGCCTCGAAAGTCGAAGGCAAAAGCCTCGGAAGAATGCAGCAGCACTTGGGCAAGAACTCCTGAATTCTCTGATTTCTGATATTTTATTCGTTATCCTTGAATGAAGACTTGAAACTCTATTTATAGAGTTCTGAGAAATAACTAAATTTTAGTTACTCTGGACTGCGCATGATGGTTTGCGCAGCAATTGGTTTGCACAATACTGGACTGCGCAGGCAGTTGCTGGATCATGGGTTAACCGTATGGGACACATGGCATCATTTGATTAAAATGCGCATGATCGTGCATAGGCAGTTGCCACGAAATGAGCAATTGATGGCATGAATGCCACGTGTACTTTATCAGTCGTATTGATAGAAAGCGCACACTGAACTGCGCAGACTTTAGATTGTGCCAACTTCGTTTGCACAGACTTTGGTTTGCGCAGGATTAGACTGCGCAGGAAATGGATCGCGCTGCCAGCTGTCAGCCGTCCTCGAGCATTGTGTGGCGTGATAAACGAACAGCCTTCTTGATATCCGTGCTGTCAGTTGTCAGAGATATGATTTGGTTGTCAGGTAATGATGACTCTTGCCACGTCAGCTTTGCGCAATCGGATGTGTGCGCAGTCTGGCATGCACAATCTGAGAGCTGCGCAATCCATTGTCTGTGCAGTTTATTTGAATGATGTATATCTTTGATTCTTTGACTTTGTTGATTAATGCAACTTGATTTTTTTAGGACCTACAAGACCCCCTTCAAAGTTTTCGAATTTTAAATTTATTCAAAGTTTCGAAATACTTTGAATTATAAAATTCAAATCAAGTTGCGCATGAGGGTGAGCTGTCTGCGCAATTGATGAGCCTCATTTTCAGGCGTAATCAGAGGTAGCCGTTCCATATTTCGAAGACTATAAATAGTCTCTTCAAACTTAGAAATATTTTTTACTTGCATTCGTGCTTTTGAGAGAGAAAGACTTCGAGCTCTTCGTTTTCAGCCCTCCTCTCCAACGACCAATGGCTCCTCGACGCTCCTCCACCACCGCCGACAAGGGCTAGGCCCCGGCTGAGCCATCAGACAGAGTTGCACGACGAGCATCTCGTCATGAATCTGCACACCCCGTTCTGAGAGGTTGTTCAACCGATCGAAAACCCTTTTTAGGGTGATTCGACTTCTTTTGATCTTCAAAACTCATCTCTTTTTAGAGATGAGTTCATATTGCGCTACCCTTTTTAGGGTTTTGGTTGCATCAACTGTCAGTCTTCATTTTTATGAAGGCTGCATTCCTGTACAATCTGTTGAATTGTGCTGACAGAAAGTCAGCACAATCGATTGATTTGCGCAGGAAGCAGCGCAAACTGTTGCTTTGTGCATCCTGATGAGATGCGCAATCTGATGTTTGCATAACCTGAGCCAGCACAATCTAACGTTTGCACAAGCTATGTCAGCGCAATCTGATAATTGCGCACTCTAATGTTTTGTGTAATCTAAAAACAGAGTCTTTGACTTGTACTGATCTTTATCTGTTTTTTTTATGCAGTTGAGATCAGAGAAGATCCAGATTATGAACATTTTGTGGGAACCCTCTCAGAGTCTGAGTATAAAGAGGATCTCTCCCACGTTCATTATCCCCAATATGATCTACCGGCCTCCCGTCAGGCAATCCTGGTATCTCAAGATAATGAGACTCTCCTGTGTTTAATGAATGGACAGCCCTTGGAAACAGCAGATGCTGTTATTCATAAGAAACCTCTATTCTTATTCGGTGAAGCCTTTGAGAAAAGATCGCAACGAAGGCCGAGGATGGAGGAAAGAATAGTCTATCAGGAAAATAGGTCTTTCTTTATACCAGATACTGCCCGCTGCCTCCCTTTATCCCGGTATGCTCATGCGAGCTATCCGAGGAAAATGGAATAGAATATCACTCTCTTCCAAGACGCCCGTGCAGGAAAAATTTTCGTAAAGAAGGGGCCCAATAAGAAAGATATGTTCTACAGCTCTTCTGATCGATACAGCGTCTTGTTGAGAGGCTTGAGACCAAGTTGCATTCCTCCAGAGAACTCTTCTATGTTAATGCCTGTCAGAACGCCGATATTTGCAAATGAATTTGCGAAAGCTGAAGGAAAATACCCTGAACAAGATATCAGATTAACTGGATTGGTGAATCCAGATTATAAAAGATGGAACTGTATCGCCAACTGGATTCTGTCAGCATTTGAAGACAAACTTCAACAGATTAATCTGTACCAAGCAGTGCACGCCACTGTCTATGGTTTTGCACCCAATCCACACATGTTCTTGGCCTTGGCTGAAAGGTACAACTATAGAACGGGAACTTTTATGACCTCTGGTGGAGAAATTGGCTTTGCACTCCACGAGATAAAATATATCTCGTACTTGTCGATGGCAGATGCTCCATATGAAGAGTTTGTACCAACTAATGATGAGTTGGACAAACTTAGAGGAGAGAATGCAGCGATGGTGGCAGTATTTGAGGAACTGCTATGCCATTACAAGATCTGCTCTCTGTTCTATAAGAGTGCTACTGCCAACACTTGTTATTCTTCGAAGTGGTTACCATATCTGTTCCTTAACCACATAGAAGAGAAGAAGACCAAGGAGAATGACAAATGCTATCCTAACTTTTTCAAACCTTTGAGCAATGCAGAAGTTATAAAGCTGATGGAACAGAGTGGTAACTTTGATAAACAAGTGAAAGATGATCATGAGTATCCTCCTTTGAAGACAGGGGACACTCTGGAGAGTTACTTAAGAATGGGCTATAGACCCATGTCAAAAGAAGCCCAACTGGCAGGGTTTCTGACATACTGGCTTCGACGGTTTATGGTTTTCGGATCCAGTGCTGTGGATCGCTTTCACCGTGGCGTTCTTTTTGCTGCTGTCAATTTAGTCTTCGGCTATAAGGTGGACCTATTATCAGCAATGACTTGCAAACTAAATGCCAGTCTTCGTTTGTATGTCGACCTGATACTGAAGGCAAAAGGAGAGAAAGAGTTCCCTCGCTTAGAACTGCCATACACATATCTATTCGGATGGTTGCTTCTCCACTATCCCACCTTAATGAACCCCGGCATGGGACCGATTGATGGCAGTTTTCCTCCGAAGGTATTCTCATGGAAAATGGAAATACACTTCTTTGAGCGAGTGTAGATATGTTTTAAATCTAAATAGAGGATGGAACTTTTGTTGTGCTCCTCTCCCTGCTGGATATGATCAGATGCCAACAAATATGGTGGATTCAAAGATGCAGCCTCTAACCCGTGCAGCCTTTGAATGGTTGAAGACGATTCGACCGTCTCATCTGGTTTACCGGTTCGAAAAGAAATGTTATTTATAACCATATCTTTCCAGCCGATTTGCTCGGTAGTTTGGATATGATCAGTTCCATGTAGGGAATGCAATTACCTACCTCCAAGGCAAGGGTTATTTGATAGACGGGGCCAGAGCTTGGGCTTATTATAATGCCCGTGATACGAAGGCTACATTCTCAATGCCAGCAAATAGCACTCATGGTCCTAGGATGCTATTTACTTATACAGTATTTTATACATCCGCGAACACTTTTGCTGAGAACTTTAATCTCGCAGATAGTTTCGCTTCTTCATCGAGATTGAAGAAAGGAAGAATGGCTATGTCGATTCCTATAAATGAGGAGGTGCACGAGCCAGCCGATGCTCCTTTGGAAGTTTCGAGGGATATGATGTTCCCTCAAGAAGTAAATGCAGCAATGCGTATTTCTTTGAAAGTAGGTAAATCTCCTGCAAAGAGGAAGAGAAGAGAGGAGCCTCCTGCTCCAGCAGCAAAGAAAAAGTTGATTTTAGAACATTCTTCTGAAAGAATCACTACGCGATCTCAGTCTCGGCAACTGGCCGAGTTAACTCAACCAGAAGAGGCTACAACACCAACCTCCATTCAGAAACAAATTGAAACTGTCAATATAGAGAGCCCTGATAGGCCATTAAAAAGAAAGAAGCTGGCTCAGAGAAAAAATTGAGCTTTGTCCGCAATGGTGAGGGATGCTACCGCTGGATTAACTTTGCCATCTCCTACTCCTATTTCAGAGACTAGGAATAGAACTCCTAGTCCTAAACATAGAGAGGATGTTGAGCAAAGGATAAATCCTGTTCTTGAAACTGAGGCCGAAGAGCCTAGAGGAAATATTGCAGAAGAAGTACAAGAAGAGCAGCTACAGATTATTACCCTTCTACCTACTCCAAGAACCCTTCGCGAAGAAGAAGATCGCGAAGTAATCGCAGCTTTAGAAGATTGTATTTACAGTCCTCTGGAAAACTATGATAACCAAGCTGCGACTACTAGTGAAAAGGTACCGGAAGAAGATGAGGATGAGGAAAGCTCTTCATCTGAAAATATTGATGACTACATGCAAGATCTTGAAGAGGATGATGAAGTGCACCCATCTCCTACTACTGCCGATGATGCTTCAGATCCTAAAAAGGATATTGAAGTGGAGGCGTCTTCAGAAAAAGTTGCTGATACTTTAGACCCTAAAAAGGATGCTGAGATAGAAATATCTCCAGAAGAAGCAGCAGACGACAAAGCTCCAGAAGAAACCCCCGTCACCGATCCTCAAGGTATAAAATGAAATTAGCAATCTTCTTTAGAATAGATCGATAGCTAATATATTTGTATTTTCTGTAGATCATGGGACTCTTCCAACACCTCCGACTGACTTGGCTATAGTGCCCATAACAACGGCGGTCGTTAGTAGTAGTCATCATCTATCTTGTGGTTCAGAAGCGGGTAGTAGCCAAGCTATTGCGGCTGAAGCGACTTCTGCTCAGCGGAAGTCTATTCCTGTAGGGGATAACCCTATTGCTGGATTGAACCAAGGTAGGACTGTCTTTATTTAATCTTTCGGATTTTTTGACAAACGACTGACAATTTAACTTTTGCAGAGGAACAAACAGGAGGGGCGAATAGCTCCACTCTGGCTCCCTTGTTTAAAGAGCCTGCCATCCAAATGCAAAGGACCGAGCATCCTGCTGCCTCATCTTCAACAGGAATAGTTGCGACTCCTGGAACTCTGGCAATTAACCAACAAGTTGTTCAATCATTCACCAGATGTTTCTTTGAATCGTTGAGACCCCTAGTCAACAGAATGATGGACAAAGAGGGAGCTGATTTCTTCATGGTCAGAAACCCGACTTCTCTTTTAGTAAGGGCTGTAAGGGAGCAAGGTGATGAAGCTCAAGCTACTCTCCTTGAGCATATACTGGATGAGTTAGAAATCTCCATAAAGAAATATAAGGAACTCAAACAGAAGGAAATAGAATCCCTAGTTCAAGCTGAGTTCGAGAGAATGGCCCCAGTCGCTGATATAGAAAGGATGAATCTTCAAAATCTTTTGGAGGCTTATTTCGCAAAGTCCGCTGAATACAATTCCAAGCTTGAATCAATAACTTTGATGGCTGAAAGAAAGGGGCAGAGAACTGCTGAACTGCGAGCAGAAATTGTTTGTCTCCAACAAGAATTGGAAGAAGAAACTACTAATCATCAACTTGTAATTGATCAATTCAACGCCTTGATTCAAGAGAAAGCTGAGTACGATGCTACTCATGGTGCAGAGATCACTCGCCGGACTGTAGAGATGCCCGTCTTTAATGAAGAGACTGGAATGGAAGAAGCTAGGAGGAGGGTGACATCTATTCACGAAGAAGAGCTGCAGACTTTGAAGCAGCAGATTGATAACTTGATCCTTCCTCCTTCTCAATAGAACTTTTGTATCTTTTATCTTTTGAAGTATGTATGTTTTATATTTCAATCAATAAAAGACATTTTTGTTGGGGCTCCATTATTTGTTGCATATCTTGTTCAGATATAAATAATAGAGGTAGAAAATATATTCAGAGGTACAAGACATGATATATTTCTTGATAATTTTATAGAAAATAATTATATTCATTATATCTACTCAGAGGTAATATGGACATGGCAGAATATACTGAACATTATTATTTCAATTGACAACTTAATCGAAACGATAAGTTGCTGATATTGATATATAAGATGAACGGGAAAATCGTCAAATGATGGAACAAATGAATAAAACCGTCAAGTGGTGGTGAACAAATGATAATGAATGAACGAGCGAACCGTCGGATGAATGTGATGAACGAACGAACCGTCAAGTGAATTAAATGAACGGATGAACCGTCTAGTGAATTAAATGAACGGATGAACCGTCGAATGAATGTGTCGTTTCGTTGTTTGAGAAATCTCTGCATATAAATAGAACAGAAATCTGACAGGAACGAGCACTTTCACTTTTCAACATAAAAATGTCGTCTGAAGACGCACTCAAGAAAACTGAGCTCAGCTCCAAAGGTCGAAGAAGACGTTAAAGAACGTCATGTCGATCCAGTTCAGCCAAAGGAAGCAGAAGTAGGCGAAGGTTCGTCTGCACCCAAGCCACCGAGAGATATCCTGGACTTTCTGCTTGAACCAGGAAGGACTGAAGAAGAAGAAGCCATGAGGATGGCTGCCTGCAAGTTCCTCGTGGGCTCCAGCAAAGAGATTTTCGGCTCTTTTGCTGATCGTGTTTTTGAAAAGGACGGTAGTGGTCCGCGTCCAAATGTAGAGAAAGATGATAGTGATCTTCCTTAATATCATGTACTATCATTCATGATTGAATAAAATTTTATTTACAAACATGAACTTGTCTGATGATTTACAAATATTTACATTTATACATAATACTTTTTAAGGAACTTGCCATTGATAGGCATCATTGCAATTCGTCCATCCAGTTCTGAGAGTTGATATGCTCCATTTGAGAAGACTTTGCTCACAACGTATGGACCTTCCCACTTTAGAGTTGAATTTGTACGCTGGAACAGATTTGGCTAAGGAGCCAGTACTGTCAGCGTGACTTTTAGTTACTGTCATCTTCGAGCGCACAAGAGTGTGCGTGCTTGCAGTGGAGTTCTTACCAGTGTTAGGAGTAGACACTGTGGCAGAGACTTCACCATTGACTACCAACTGATTCTTAGGGACATAGACAGAGTGTCCCTTCGACTTGGCAGTGATGATGGAGGCTGGAGTGGGCTTGCCACCCTTAGCCCGCTGCATTTCTTCATAGGCGAGTTGATCAAATTTGATCGTCATCACCTTCTTCGTCGAGCCGATTGACGAAGTGTTGTATTGAGTTGTTACCATCTCAGAAGAGGAGATGGTTTTCCCCAGCAGAGTCGCCAATTTGTTTTCCATAAAGAAATTCTCTTTATTTGTTGTGTTTCTGGGAAAATTACAACTGTATGAATCCGATCTAGAAGACGATCGCTTTATCCCTTGGACTATGCGAAGAAGAAAAGCTCTCAAAATTTTGACAGTAGATATCAATGTATCTGTACAATGAATGAGAAAAAGAACTCTATTTATAGAGTCAAGAATAATAACTGAAAAGATAACTGTCTTCACAGCCTATGCCTAGTTAAAAATCACGCAGGATTTAACATACACAAGGCTGTGAGCAGTTACTGGACGTGGCCTGTAACTGTTGGACACATGGCAATCATGCATGAGTCGTGTACAAATTACAGGACACGCAGGCGAGAGATCAGTGGCATGGCTGCCACGTACTCCAATTTGATGAAATCCATGCAGACTTGTTGAAGACGAAATCCACGCGAACTCAGTGTAGAAAGCTTCAAAATCTACGCATACTTGGGGCAGGAAGCTTCAGAATCCACGCAGTCTTTGATGAAGAAAACTTCAGAATCCACGCAGACTTGAGGAAGAAGACTTCAGAATCCACGCAGATTTGAGGGAAAACTCAAAATACACGCAGACTTGGGATAGAACTGCCAGCTGTCT
Organism: Iris pallida; assembly: GCA_029216955.1. Classification (NCBI taxonomy): domain Eukaryota; kingdom Viridiplantae; phylum Streptophyta; class Magnoliopsida; order Asparagales; family Iridaceae; genus Iris; species Iris pallida. Next base: position 11,759,528 of record JANAVB010007399.1, read on the forward strand.
TGATTTGGCGTGCCTCGACTGACACAAAATCTCTGACAGTGATTGCTTTTGTCAGTCGCATTAAATGACAAGAAGCTCTTTTGGTACGCCAATGTGACGAAGGTTGAGTCTTGCTGAAGAAGATTTCGAAAATCATGCAATAGATGGCGATGATCTCTCGAATTCTGTGTATACGTGGCATACGAAGAGATATTCTTCGACTGTCGTATTGTCAGTCATAATTACTCTTTGACAAATGATGAGCTGTCTCCCAGCGTGATTTGTTTATATTGTCTGGATCAACTGAGCGTGACTTTTGACTCTGCCCTGATCAACTCAGCGTGACTTTCATTTTTTAAAGGACTACAAGACCCCCTTCAAAGTTTTCGAAAAATTGAAAAGACTTTAAAATTTTCGAAATACTTTGAAAATAAGATGATGAAATGAGTTAAAGTCACGCTGAGATGACTTTAAAGATTTTTCGAAAGTCGAAAAGACTTTGAAGTTCTTCGAAAACATCCAAATGAACTTATTAAATGTCATAATGACTCTTCGTTCTCCGAGACTGATTGCGTCCAATTTATGGTGGAATATGAACTGTCGACGAGATCTGTTATATAAACAGGGAGTGATTCTCAGTTTTGACATTCATCTCTCGAAAATATGATCCCAAAGGAAGCAGCCGAAGAGGAAGCACGCAAGTTGGGCTTTTGTTCCCATGGTGACCCCACTTTTGGGGGCGAAGAACCCGAACCTGTCGTCATCGAGCTCAAGGATGACTCCACGCAGTTAGCCAAGAATCTCTTGAGCTACTTTAGATTGGATGGCTCGTCTTCTTCTGATGGGCGGAGCCTTATGGAGAAGCGTGAAATGCTCGAGACTCTGTTGCATCGCCTGGGAGTTAAGAGCGTAGAGGAGTTAGACATCAAACTTAGCCGCTCTGGAAAATAGAGCGTAACTTTCTACGCTTTTGTTGCACTTTTTGTCTTTTTGTAAGGCCATCAGTGCCTGTTTAAAGAATGAAGTACAACTTTTGTGTTTGATCTGTGTGCCTTTTAATGAAGAATATTAATTAGCACACTTTGACTGTTTCTAATGTTGCACTGTCTCCCGAAGTACACGTGACACTCATTCTATAATTTACGAGAGCTATTTATGCGGATCTTTTCCAAGAATAGACCTGCACTTGACCCTTTAAATAGATGGATGAACTCCACACAAACTCATCTTCCCATTCTTCTTCCTCTCTTCTGAGAATGAACTTTCTGTGAGAAGAAAATAGGAAAGCCATGTTGTCTGATGTTCGACTTCTGTGCACGCTGCCAGACATGGGTCTGTCAATCCTTAGCAGCAAACTCAGCGGTAAGTTCAATATACACGCATCGAATTTTTATTTGCTAAAGAAAAATTCATCTTCCTGAAATGAACAAAATGCATCTGTCTTTGCTTGGCCAATTTCTGTCGGCTGATTTTTTCCTTACTGTTTCTTGCAGAATTTTGGCTGAAAATTTTCTTCAGAACTGGCATTGGGGATGTGGATGCTGTGGAGAATATCCTGCTGACATCTACATCAGGGAGCTCATACGCTTTTGACGCGTAAATCAGACAACTCAGAACTCTTCGTGGGATAGAAGGGTCTTCCTTAGATGGTAGGAAGAGCCTTTATACACGAGAGTTGGATGGTGGAGTCAACTCTACTACCGAGAGATCGGGTAGTAGAGTTCCTTTCAAGGCAGAACCAGGAATTGTATCCCAAGGTTTGGATACATTCCTGTCTTCCTTGAGAGGTTACCCCCATCCACTAGTTGTATCGGTAGCAATACGTTTTCGTGTTACCCTACTCTGTGGTTCTCCTCTCGTCTGAGAGATAAGACCAGAGTTTGATTCCTGCTGACCCAGGAATTGCCACAAACAATGAGATTGCCAGAGAAGATCCAAGAAGAAATAGATCTCAGTTGTACATAGAATGAAAATCCAAGATTTGTAATAGATTTCCATTATGATTTGTAAGAAAGTCTAAGAAAATGTAATAGACTTTTTGTGGTGAAATGGGAATGGAAATGACAATTCTTCTATGCTCAATGATTTGTATTTGTGGATGAATTGTGGACATGATAGATAATAAAATCATCTTTTCTGTTTTAGAGTATATGATATTATCAGAGGTATTATGGACATGATAATATATAGGAACTCGAAAGAAAATAGATTGATTTCTATGCAGAGGTCAAAACATGACAAATGAATAAGTAGATTCGGAATTGATTCAGAGGTTATGAAAACATGATAAATAACGAATCTCCACTTAATGAACTGATAGAAGATTATGAACGGATGAACCGTTAGGAAATGATGAACAGATGAACTGTCGAGTGAATGTAATAAATGAACGGATGAACCGTCAAGTATTAATGAACAGGCGAACCGTCTGATGAATGTGAGAAATGAATGGATGAACCGTTAAGCATTAATGAATATGTGAAACGTCGGATGAATGAGGAACTTCTGCCTATAAATATAGCAAAATCGCGAGAACGAATACTTCTACTCCTCAACATAAAAATATCATCTGGAGAAGTATCCAAGAAGACTGAGATAACCTCAATGGTTCAGAAAGGCACTGAAGAACGCCCTGCTGGTCCAGTCAAAACGAAGAAGACGGAAGCAGGCGAAGGTTCGTCTGCACCCATGCCACCAAGGGACATTCTGGATTTTCTGCTCGAACCAGGAAGGACTGAAGAAGAGGAAGCCATGAGGATGGCCGCTTGTAAATTCCTCGTGGGTTCTAGCAAGGAGGTTCTCGGCTCTTTTGCTGATCACGTCTTCGAGAAGGACGGTAGTGGCCCACGTCCAAAAGTAGAGAAGGATGATAGTGATCTTCCTTAATATCATGTATCATCATTCATGAAAATAAAGTAAAAATTTTATTTTAAAACATGAATTTGTCTGATGATTACAAGTATTTATATTTATACATAGTACTTTTTAAGGAATTTGCCATTAATAGGCATCAAAACTTTTCGACCATCCAATTCTGAGAGTTGATAAGCTCCATTTGAGAAAACTTTGCTCACAATATAGGGACCTTCCCACTTTGCGTCAAATTTGCCCTTACTCATATGAGTCATAGTCATAGGACGTCTGACTGTTAGAACAAGTTCTCCTTTCTGATATGTTCGAACTTCTGACTTTCTTGATTAAAAGCCTCTTGAAATTCTAGCTTGATAGAATTCAATATTCTGTTGAGCAGATAACCGCTTTTCATCCAGAGCCTCCAATTCTTGAAGTCGAAGACGATCATTATTTTCAGCAGTGAGTTCATTAGCGATTGTTATCCTTAAAGAAGGAATTTGAATCTCTAATAGGAGAACAGCCTCAGATCCGTACACCAGAGAGAAAGGTGTACACTTAGTAGCATTACGAATTGTAGTGCGATAAGCCCACAAGCATTCCCCGAGCTTGTCACTCCAATTACGTTTGTTAGTGGAGACAAACTTCTTTAGGAGTTTGATGATAGTCTTGTTGAAAGCTTCTGCCAATCCGTTAGCTGCTGGATTATATGCGGTAGAAGCCACATTATTGATCCGGTGATCGTCACAGAATCGAGTAAATTTCTGGCTGACGAACTGTGGTCCGTTATCATGAACAATGCGTCGAGGAACACCAAATCTGTAGATGACGTGGTGCTTAATAAAGCTGATGACATTAGACGTCTTAACTTCAGATAAAGGAATGGCTTCAGCCCATTTGGAGAAGTAATCGGTTATTGCGAGAATGAACCGATGACCTTTAGATGACGGTGGATTGATCGGGCCGACAATGTCTATGCCCCAAGCTTCAAAAGGCCATGATGCTGCCGTCGGATGTAGAAATTTCGAAGGTTGATGTATAAAATCTGTATGGATTTGGCAAGCTTTGTATTTCCTTGCATATTCAATGGCATCTGATACCATAGTTGGCCAATAATAACCCATCCGTCGAATACGGTCTTGAAGTTTTGGCCCAGGTTGATGCGCTCCACAAATTCCATCATGTGCTTCACGAATAACTTGTTGAGCTTCATCACCAGCAATGCACCGAAGGAGTAAACCATCATAACCTCGACGATATAAGGTCTTTGTTGTATGATTGTAATAGAATCTGAGTGATCGTCGTCTGATAGATGCTGCCTCACTCGGATCATCCGGAAGAATATCATATAATACGAGATCTAAGAAAGGAAGTCTCCAATCTTTATTCGTATTCTGATTCTCAGTCGAGTTACTGAAGATGAATTCCATGCTGGAATCGGACGAAGATGACATCGATTTACGACTGAATCCAAATCCTCTTGTTGTGTTGACGTCATGAGATGTTGATTCTTCAATGTCAACTGGAAGTCCTAGAGTCAGGTTATTTTCAAGATGAAATAATTCTCGATTACGAACAATGATCATTTGTTGTCGTCTGATTGGGATAGCCAGCACCGCTGCAAGATTAGCAAGGGCATCAGCTTCTGTGTTACATGCTCGCCTAACATGTTCAATGAAGAATTTCTTAAATAATGAGGCCATAGATATGGCTGTTTTATGATAAGGAACCAGATCTTGATGGCGAACTTCATAAGTACCCCTGATCTGATTGACAATAAGTTTAGAGTCTCCATACGCCTCCAAATGTTGAATATTCAGATGTTTAGCGAGTTGAAGACCAATAAGTAATGCGTTGTACTCAGCTACATTGTTTGAACACGGCTAATCGAGAGAATAAGCTCTTTGGATGGCAAGACCTTCTGGCGATACAAGAACAATTCCAACTCCAGCGACAATATCGCCATTAGGACCAATTCTTGATGCTCCATCAAAGAATAGACGCCAAGTAGGATCTTCTTCAGCAATTTGATTTGAATCTAGGACTTCATCTGGGATTTCATCATAGAGTTTTGAATTTTTTGGAATTGAGTGAGCAGCCAGAAAATCAGCTAAAGCTTGTTCTTTGACTGATTTCTGAGGAATATAGTGCATGTCATACTGAGCAAGTAGGATTCCCCAGTTAGCCAATCGAGAATTCAAAACACTGGGTTTCTTCATCATGATCCGTATAGGATTGATCCTGGAGATGACATGAATAGTCTGACCAATGATATAATGACGTGTCTTTTAGACAGCAAACATCAAGGCTAGACATTCTTTTTCAACCGGTGAATATCGAGGTTCAGCTCCGGTCATAGTGCGGCTGAGATAATAAATGGCTTGTTCATGGCCATTTTGATTCTTTTGAGCGAGTAATGCACCCAATAAATGACTCATTGCTCGAGTATAGAGGAGGAACGGTATTCCTGAGACGGGAGGTACCAATACTGGAGGGCTCATCAGATATTATTTTATATCATCGAATGCTTTCTGACATTCATCATTCCAGACAAAAGAGATACCTTTCTTCATAAGTTTGTTGAATGGTCTACAGCGTCCTGATAAATTAGAGATGAATCTCCTGATATAAGCGATTCTTCCTTGAAATCCTCGTAGCTCTTTTAAGGTGCGTGGAGGACGCATCTCTTGGATGGCTTTGATCTTCTCGGGATCCACGTGTATACCTTTAGAGGTAATGACGAAACCGAGAAATTTACCACTAGAGACGCCTAAGAAGGACTTAGTAGGGTTCATCTTTAATTGATGCTTACGTATTAGATCAAATATAGTTTTCAAATCTTGGATATGATCCTCCTTTTGTCGACTTTTGACTGCAATATCATCAACATAGCATTCGACTATTTTCCGTAAATGTTCACGGAATATAGTGCTCATAGCTCGTTGATAAGTTGCTCCTGCATTCTTGAGACCGAATGGCATAACTGTATAACAGTATGTACCAATCGGCATTCTGAAAGAAGTGTGCTTCTCGTCCTCTGGGGACATTTTGATCTGATTGTACCCAGAATACCCGTCCATGAATGGCATTCGTTCAAATCCACAAGTATTATCAACCATGACATCAGTGATTGGTAAAGGGAATTCATCTTTAGGACACGCCGCATTGAGATCGCGGAAGTCTATGCATACTCTGATCTTGCCAGTCTTTTTAAGAACAGGAACAATATTAGCCACCCAATCGGGATGTTGTTCCTCTCTAATAAACCCAGAGGTAATGAGTTTCTTGACTTCAGCTTCAATTGTATCCATGATATCTGGACGAAATCGTCGCTATTGTTGTTTGACCGGTTTAGCATTCGGCAAGATGTTGAGTTTGTGAGTTGCAATCTGTGGATCAAGACCTGGCATATCTTCATAACTCCAAGCAAAGACATCGATATAATCACGAATGAGTTTGATCATGTCTTTCTTATCAGTTTCTGAAAGACTTTTACTGATGAATATTGGTTTGGGAGATCCCTCTTCACCAACATCTATTTGAACAAGTTTATCTTCAGTCGGAGGTTCTTTTTGCTCGAAACGGAACTTCCATTGATTATCTAATCTTTGGGCCCACTGTTCTGATTCAGGTGAGATTTTAAACTCTTCCTCGTCTTCATCACTTTCTTCAGAATGGTCAATGGAAACCATATTGGAAGACAGAAGGTTGCAATAGAAGTCACCGATACTCGTATCGGAATCCCAAGAAGTGGTACCAGAAGAATCAGATCTCTTATCTTCGTCAAACTCAGGATCTTCATGGATAATATTGATGAAAGGAGTAGGAGCAGTATAACCCAATCCATATTTCGTCCTTCCATATTTCAAAGGAGGAATCCGGACAGGTATTTTTCTTCCTTTTTATTATTGAGGCCAGTCCTGAAGTCATAGCCCATATTTTTGATGATGTCTCTAGATTGCTGACTATAACGACGTAGTTGTAATCTTCCAGTATCATCATCTTTGTCATCATCTTCAAGATCAGAAGGATTTTGAGGCCCTTTGTAGAAGAATATTGGAATGTCTCCTGGCTTTCTGCTGGGAACTAGAAAGTATGAAGATCGTACAGGTTCTAGAGATACATCTGTATGAACAGTCTGTACAACTCCTATGGTTATTGTGTTCAAGTCATCTAACAGATGTAAATAACTATGAACATAATTACACACATCGACGTACTGCAAAGGTGGAGACTTTTCATTAAATGTAAAAGCAGCAATATTTACATTGGGAGAAGGCTGAGCCTTAGAAATTTTAGCCAAGTCAATGACTAAAGGGGGAGAAGAAGAAGAAGCTTTATTTCGATTAAGATCGATAACAAATGGCTCAGAAGAGGTGAGCTCCCTTGAAGTTTGAGTAGGAAGAGTAGTCCGCCCTCCAACTGGAATTAGCAGAGTATCTTGTGAAGGTACAGAAACTGTAGTACGCCCACTGACAGGAATGATCAGTGTATTTTGAGTAGATGACTGAGGTAACGAAGAGATCCGTCCACTCACTGGAATGATGAAAGAATCTTCTCCAGAGGGTTTAGGAGATTGTTGCTGAGTAGTTCGACTTTAACAGGGATTATTAAAGTCTCACTTTGTGCATCTTCTTTCTCCATAGCTTGTATGATCCTTGTATACTCTTCTTTGTACATTCGGGAATCGTTGAAATAAGCTTCAATCCCATGGAAGGGATTTATATCAGCAACTTCTTTTTGTACTCTTCTATTGCTATCAATGTATTTAAAACATTGATGAAGAGTAGAGGGCACCACATTATTTTCGTGAAGAAAGGGCCTCCCCAGAAGAAGATTATAGGATCCCGCGATCTCGATCACATAGAAAGTGACTTTAGATCTGAAATCGCCTATCTGAAGCTTCAGATGAATCTTTCCAAAGGCTCACTTCGGCTTTGATTGAATCCCAAGATAGTAGTAACCGTCTTGGAGAGCTTGTGAAGAGGGATTTTTAGTTCATCCAACAAACTCTTTGGCATTATGCTTATAGCAGACCCTGGGTCAATGAGGATACGATCTATCTTCATCGTATCAATATAACCAGTATAGTAGAGAGGTCGGTCATGTCGATTATCCTCCAGTAACATGTCGTCTTGTGTAAAGGTAATATTTGGGATAATCTCCAGTACACTGTTGCAATGTAAGCAAGTGGCAGGTTCCGCATCCGGCTTCTTCAATTGTGCAAGACAAGAGTCAGCTTGTAGAAGTGCTTCACTTAACGTCTTCCGAGTTTCTTTAGAAAGACGTAGAAGTTCAAAGAGGGACATTCTAGCTGGAGTATTAGCAAGTTGAGCCAAAATGTCGAAGTTATAAGGCTTCTGAAGTCCAAGAGGAGAAGACTTCTTGATTGGCTTATCAAACCGAACCTGTTGTTTGCCTTTCTCCAGAGCCGTAGGCTTGGGAGGAACAGGTTCAGTGGATGATTCTTCTTCAGGAGGAACATTAGGAGCATCTTTAGCATCTGAAGGGATATCAGTAGGATCTTCAGGATTTTTAGAATAATCCTTTAGGTAAGGTTTCCCCGTTCGAGTAGCACTAACAAGTGCTTCTTCTTTGTCTTTTGGCTCTGTGTCAGAGGTAGACCCAAGAGAAGTCATATGACATGACTTGATCTTTCCAGCCTTCTTGGATTTTTGAGAAGAAATCTTTTGAGGAGAAGGCGATTCAAAATCTGCCACTAGATCAGGATGGATCCACATGATTTCTCCTGTTTCCAAAGTGATTGGCACTAATCCTTCAGACCGTGGAGGAGGAAGATTCACTATATCAAGAGTTGCCTTGGGAATAGGAACAATCCCACTTTCAAGGAGTTGAGGAGGGAAATCTCCAAATTGCATAGAGACGACGTTGGAGGTGACGGTCTTCTCTTTTGGAGTAAGAGAGATAGCTCCAGATTTAATCATTTCTTGGATCTTTCCTTTCAGTACATAACATGTACGAATTGTATGACCCAGCATTCTGTGATATGGACAGTATTTAGGATGATTTGTTTTACCAGCTTCATCAGGTTTCTTGATCTCTAGGTAATTGTATTTTATTACCTTTCAGCAGACATTCAAAGATACCAAGGACATCGTCGTCATCAAAAGAATATTCTTCTTTGGGGCGAGGTGTTCTTGATTGTTGAAGTTGTAGGAGAAGTTTAAACATTTGATGCATCTTTGCTCTGAAGATTAACTTCAAGAGTTTCTTTTCCTTTGCGAGCATTATTTTTATTGTTAGCACCTTGTCCTGTTTCTTTAGGAGTCATCTGCACTCCTAAACCTTTGAAGATTTCAGCACTGATTTCTGCAGCTTTGGCACTGACTATGAAGGAAGGCCAATCTTGAAATTGAGTGGACCCTGTCCACATACTGATGATTGGCAACAAGTTTGATTTGCACGTGTCAATGGTGACAGCATCAGGAGTTCCAAGAGGCATCTTCAGAGCTTCTCTTCGAAACCGTTCAATGTATTCCTCTGTAGATTCATTATTTTTTTGCTTGATTCTAATAAGAGCAGACATAGTCATGTCATTAAGCCCTTCATAGAACCTTTCAAGAAACATCTGTTTGAAACCAGCAAATAAGGTAATGCTCCCATCTGGGAGACTCCTATACCATTCATAAGCCGTTCCCTTGAGACATCCAATAAATACCCGAGTAAGGAGGGCATCACTTGGTTGCAGTTGATCAGTCATCACTTCAAAGTGATTAATAAACTGACTTGGAGAAGTGGTTCCATCATAGAATGAGATAGTAGGAGGCTTGTATTTAGGAGGATATGATACTTGCTTCCATTCTATCGGATAAGGCTGCTTGATGCCTAACCTTTGTAAACCATCCTTCTGTTTGAATGCCTCGAATTGAGTTTTGAGATTCTTCAATTCTTCAGAGACAACTCCCGAAGATTGTGGAGTTGTGGCTTGTAGAGAATAGTTGGGAGGAGGAACAGCATTGTAAGCACTACCCCCAGCTCCAGAGAGACTAGGATTTGGTTGAGCTGGTCCAGGAGTATTGGATTGTACTGCTGGAGGAACTTGTACTGGACTTATATCAGTATCAACTGGTATGGCATCTGGTACAGTCTGTCGATTTTGCAACTGAGCTGTCATGAGTTCATACATCGACTTATTGTGTCAGTCATAGACTTCATTTGCTGTTCCAAAGAAGCAATTCTTTGATCTTGAGGAGTCAGGAAGAAGAAGGTTCATCAGTATTCCCATCAACCATGTAAGTCGTGACTGTATGAGGGATTATTGATGAACTAGTAGATGTTGTATGCTCTGAATCATTGCTTCGTGCATCAAAGTCAACTATAGGAGAATTACCCCCAGTAGAAAGAGGTGGGAAGTTAGATTCTCCAAGGAATTCAGAATCATCTTCAGAGATCAAATTTCTTTGACTAGAAGCCAGGACTCTTGCTCTGGTGTTTCTATATACTCCATCTGGACTATCAACTCTACCTCCGGTGTCCCGAGAAGTCATGTTGACAGAGGCAAACAAAGGCTCATCTTCATCAGGCATAGGTTCATACTGAATCCTATTGAAGATAGACTGTCGTTTAGTTTGACATCTGCATTGCATTGTGGCTCTTGGCTGGAAGTCACATTCATGATCACCATGGTCTTGAACCGTTGATTGACATCTGCACTGAATTATGACTCTTAGATAGAAGTCACATTCAGCATATTCCTTTAACATAGAATTACTCCTTCTCTTCTGTTGAAAATATTCCCGTAAATCTGTTTGGGAAGATTGAGGAGTATACTTCTTGTTCTTGGGTCTTGATGGCTCTTGATTATACAAAGAGTGATTAATATGAGCCACATAATTTCTTGCATACTCTGCATCTGGATCTTTTATCTTCATATCCAATTGGTATGGTTTCTTAACACCAGAAGTGTTGAGTTTTGTTCTTAAATCAGTAGAAGGTAACACATTGGTTTTGGAAACATGGAGTTTTCCTTCCATTGATCTGGATATTTGCAGAGAAGGAAGAGTTGAACCACTCCTTTGATTAAGAGTTGGTAACAGACCCTCTTTAATGGACAGATTCTGTGTCCAATTTGAAGAAGTCATAGGAGAAGATATTAAGGAATGTTTCTTCTTAGACTCATTCAAGTTTTGAGACATAGAATGTCCAGAAGGAAGAGTAGTCAAAAGACCATCTCCTTTCCTTTGACTAACAAAAGTATCAGTCAAAACTGTTCCTGAAGTAAAAACTACAGGATAAGAAGAAACAACTAAAGAGTTATTCCTTTTCGAAGGGACTTTGTGTGGAAGACCACCCCCAGTTCTAGTAGAACTCGGTGAAGAAGAAGAGATAACTAAGGAGCTATTCTTCTCTGATGAAATACACGCTGAAACAGATTTGGCTAAGGAACCAGTACTGTTAGCGTGACTTTTAATTTTAGAATTACACGCTGGAACAGATTTGGCTAAGGAGCCAGTACTGTCAGCGTGACTTTTAGGGTTGAATTCGCACGCTGGAACAGAATTTGCTAAGAAGCCAGAACTGTCAACGTGACTTTTAGGGTTGAATTTGCATGCTGGAACAGATTTGGCTAAGGAGCCAGTACTGTCAGCGTGACTTTTAGAGTTGAATTTGCACGCTGGAACAGATTTGGCTAAGGAGCCAGTACTGTCAGCGTGACTTTTAGAGTTGAATTTGCACGCTGGAACAGATTTGGCTAAGGAGCCAGTACTGTCAGCGTAACTTTTAGAGTTGAATTTGCACGCTGGAACAGATTTGGCTAAGGAGCCAGTACTGTCAGCGTGACTTTTAGTTACTGTCATCTTCGAGCGCACAAGAGTGTGCGTGCTTGCAGTGGAGTTCTTGCCAGTGTTAGGAGTAGACACTGTGGCAGAGACTTCACCATTGACTACCAACTGATTCTTAGGGACATAGACAGAGTGTCCCTTCGACTTGGCAGTGATGATGGAGGCTGGAGTGGGCTTGCCACCCTTAGCCCGTTGCATTTCTTCATAGGCGAGTTGATCGAATTTGATCGTCATCACCTTCTTCGTCGAGCCGATTGACGAAGTGTCGCATTGAGTTGTTACCATCTCATAAGAGGAGATGGTTTTCCCTAGCAGAGTCGCCAATTTGTTTTCCATAAAGAAATTCTCTTTATTTGTTGTGTTTCTGAGAAAATTACAACTGTAGGAATCCGATCTAGAAGACGATCGCTTTATCCCTTGGACTATGCGAAGAAGAAAAGCTCTCAAAATTTTGACAGTAGATATCAATGTATCTGTACAATGAATGAGGAAAAGAACTCTATTTATAGAGTCAAGAATAATAACTGAAAAGATAACTGTCTTCACAGCCTATGCCTAGTTAAAAATCACGCAGGATTTAACATACACAAGGCTGTGAGCAGTTACTGGACGTGGCCTGTAACTGTTGGACGCATGGCAATCATGCATGAGTCGTGTGCAAATTATAGGACACGCAGGCGAGAGATCAGTGGCATGGCTGCCACGTACTCCAATTTGATGAAATCCACGCAGACTTGTTGAAGACGAAATCCACGCGAACTCGGTGTAGAAAGCTTCAAAATCCACGCACACTTGGGGCAGGAAGCTTCAGAATCCACGCAGTCTTTGATGAAGAAAACTTCAGAATCCACGCAGACTTGAGGAAGAAGACTTCAGAATCTACGCAGATTTGAGGAAAAACTCAAAATACACGCAGACTTGGGATAGAACTGCCAGCTGTCTTGATTTGGCGTGCCTCGACTGACACAAAATCTCTGACAGTGATTGCTTTTGTCAGTCGTATTAAATGACAAGAAGCTCTTTTGGTACGCCAATGTGACGAAGGTTGAGTCTTGCTGAAGAAGATTTCGAAAATCACGCAATAGATGGCGATGATCTCTCGAATTCTGTGTATACGTGGCATACGAAGAGATATTCTTCGACTGTCGTGTTGTCAGTCATAATTACTCTTTGACAAATGATGAGCTGTCTCCCAGCGTGATTTGTTTGTATTGTCTGGATCAACTGAGCGTGACTTTTGACTCTGTCCTGATCAACTCAGCGTGACTTTCATTTTTTAAAGGCCTACACCATATACCAGAGAGAAAGGTGTAAAACCCGTAGGATTGCGGACCGTAGTTCGGTAGGCCCATAAACATTCGCCAAGCTTTTCACTCCAATTCCGTTTGTTAGTAGACACAAACTTTTTGAGAAGCTTGATAATGGTTTTGTTAAAAGCTTCGGCTAAACCGTTAGCAGCAGGATTGTAGGCAGTCGAAGCGACATTATCAATCCGGTGATCATCACAGAATCGGGTGAATTTCTGGCTGATGAATTGCGGTCCGTTATCATGAATAATTCGTCGAGGGACACCAAATCGATAAATGACATGATGCTTGATGAAGTTGATAACGCTACTGGTCTTGACTTCAGCCAAGGGTATAGCTTCAGCCCACTTAGAAAAGTAGTCTGTTATTGCTAAGATGAACCGATGTCCTCTAGAAGAAGGGGGATTAATAGGACCTATGACATCCATACCCCAAGCTTCGAAAGGCCAGGAAGCAGCTGTCGGATGTAGAAATTCTGCAGGTTAATGAATAAAGTCTGCATGGATTTGACAAGCTCGACATTTCCTTGCATATTCGATGGCATCTGATACCATAGAGGGCCAGTAGTACCCCATTCTTCGAATACGATCCTGCAGCTTAGGACCGGGCTGATGTGCTCCACAGACACCATCGTGAGCTTCACGTAATACCTGTTTTCCTTCATCACCAGCTAAACAGCGTAGAAGAAGACCGTCATAAGTCCGTCGATAGAGAGTCTTAGTGGTTTGATTGTAATAGAATCGTAGAGATCGTCGTCGGATACTTGTAGCCTCCTTAGGATCTTCGGGGAGTATGTCGTGAACCACGAAGTCGATGAAAGGAGTTCTCCAATCTTCATTGATAACATTAATTTCAGCAAAATTACTGAACTCAATGTTACGATTATTTTCTACGCAAAACAATTTCGATTAGAAATAACCACCACTTGTTATCTTCGGGTGGGGACAGCTAAGACTGCTGCAAGATTGGCTAAGGCATCTGCTTCAGTGTTACAAGCTCGACGTACATATTCAATAAAGAAAGCTTTGAACGATGTAGCCATGTTGATTGCTGCCTCAAAGTAAGGTACCAGATCTTGATGACGGACTTCATAAGTTCCTCTAACCTGGTTAACAACCAACTTAGAATTGCCATAAACTTCGAGATACTCGACGTTCAATTGCTTGTCTAATTGAAGACCAATGAGTAGAGCATTATACTCTGCTACATTATTGGAACAGGATTCGTCTAGAGAGTAAGCTCTTTGGATAGTTGATCCGTCTGGAGAAACGAGAACAACTCCAACTCCTGCTACAATAGCCCCATTGGGTCCAATTCTAGATGCTCCGTCAAAGAATAGACGCCAAGTTGGAAATTCTCCAAAAATCAAGTTGACTTCTAACGTCTCGTCTGGAATCTCATCGTAAAGCTTGGATGTTTCTGGTACAGGATGAGCCGCCAAGAAATCTGCCAATGTTTGACCTTTAACAGACTTTTGAGGGACATACACCATGTCATACTGAGCTAAAAGGATGGCCCATGTAGCAAGCCGAGAGTTGAGTGTGCTAGGCTTTTTCATCAGTACCCGAAGAGGATTGACTCGGGATATGACATGAATGGTTTGACCAATGATGTAATACCTCGTCTTTTGAACGGCAAACATAAGGGCTAGGCATTCTTTTTCAACCGGACTATAACGGTGTTCAGCACCAATCATAGTACGACTGAGGTAATAGATAGCCTGTTCATGACCTTCTTTGTTCTTTTGGGCAAGTAAAGCACCCAATGAATGATCCATAGCGCGGACATACATTAAGAATGGGATGCCCGAGATTGGTGGCACCAAAACAGGTGGGTTCATAAGATATCATTTGATGTCGTCAAATGCTTGTTGACATTCTTCAGTCCAAATAAAAGATACACCCTTCTTCATTAGTTGAGTGAATGGTCTACAGCGTCCAGACAAGTTCGAGATGAATTGCCTGATGTACGCAAGTCGGCCTTGGAATCCTCGTAGCTCTTTTAGGTTGCGTGGAGGACGCATCTCTTGAATGGCTTTGATCTTCTCGGGATCCACGTGTATACCCTTAGAGGTAATGACGAAGCTGAGAAATTTGCCACTAGAGACACCCAAAAATGACTTGGTGGGATTCATCTTGAGCTGATGTTGACGCATGAGATTGAAGATTGTTCTCAGATCTTGGATATGATCTTCTTTTAGACGACTTTTGACAGCAATATCGTCAACGTAACATTCGACTATTTTACGAAGATGTTCTCTGAAAATGGTACTCATGGCTCGTTGGTAAGTTGCACCAGCGTTCTTGAGACCAAATGGCATCACTGTGTAGCAATAGACTCCTCGAGGAGTACGAAAAGATATGTATTTTTCATCTTCGGGATTCATTTTGATCTGATTATATCCAAAGAATCCATCCATAAAAGATATTCGCTCGAACCCACAAGTATTGTCAATCATTACGTCCGTGATAGGGAGAGGAAATTCATCTTTCGGACATGCTTCATTAAGATCTCGAAAGTCGATGCAGACTCGAACTTTGCCGATTTTCTTCAAGACTGGAACAACATTGGCTACCCAATCAGGATGTTGTTCTTCTCGAATAAAGCCACATGCGATAAGCTTCTTAACTTCATCATCGATTGCGTCCATCATTTCAGGCTTAAATCGCCTTTGTTGCTGTTTGACTGGTTTAGCATTAGAAAGAATGTTCAGCTTGTGAGTAGCAATCTTGGGATCTAAACCTGGCATGTCCTCATAACTCCAAGCAAAGACGTCAATGTATTCTTTAATGAGAAGAATCAACTCTTACTTATCTGCTTCTGGAAGATTCTTGCTAATAAAGATTAGACGAGGTGACTCGCTTTCTCCTACATCAACTTGAATTAATTGATCTTCAGTAGGAGGTTCTCTTTGTTCAAATAGAAGTACCCACTGATTATCCATCTGTTGAGCCCAAGGATCTGTTTCAGGACTTTCTTCAATATCTTCATCATATCCTTCCGGAAGTTCAGCGGAGACCATATTAGAAGATACGATTACACGATGGACTTCACCAACGCTAGTATCAGAATCCCATGATCTGGAATCAGAAGAGTTAGAACGTTTTTCACTATCAGAGTCAGAAATTGGTGGGGATAACATTGGAGGAGAAGCATATCCGAGACCTCTTTTGGTCCTGCTATAATACATTTCTGACTTTCCTTTTGGAACTGCTGTACGAATGGGAGTTCGTCTACCCTTACCATAGTTAAGGCCGCTTTTGAAGTCGTAACCCATTTTTTGGACGATGTCTTTTGATTGTTGACTGTAACGACGGAATTGAAGATGTCCCGTGTCGTTAACTTTGCTATCATCCGTGTAGCTAAATTTTTGTTCCGGTCTTTTACTAAAAAGTATTGGACTTTCGCCTTTCTTGCGAGCAGGAACAATACGATATGAATCTTTTGGATGTTCACATGAAACTTCTGTTTGAAGAGATTGTACAACTCCCATTGTAAATGACTGAAAGCTATCTAACATATCCAAATAATATTTAATATGATAAATAACATCAGTATACTGGAAAGTAGATGCTTTTTTATTGATATTTACATCGGTATTTACATCAGGACCTTTAGCCTTAACAGGCTTGGTCAGATTGATTACAAGAGGGGGAGAAGAAGAACATGGAGGAGGCTTGTTACGACGAAGGTCAATAACAAGTGGCTCAGAAGAGGTGAGCTCCCTTTTTTCTTTGTTGTGAGTTAAATCAACAACAAGTGGCTCAGAAGAAGTGAGCTGCTTTTTGTCCTTGTTACGACGTAAATCAATAACAAGTGGCTCAGAAGAGGTGAGCTCCCTTTGATTTTGATCAGCATCAATTAATTTTTCCTGAACCGGCAAGTGAATAGCCAGTGGTTTAGAAGACTGAGGATGAGAAACACGCCCTTTGACAGGTATGATGAGAGTGTTATTGGGCACTGCTTTTTGACCTTCTTCAGTATCCATGGCCAATACCACTTTCATAAATTCCTCCTTGTACATACGAGCATCGTTGCAATATGCTTTAACGCCCTTGAAAGGATAAAGGTCTGCAACTTCCTTATGAACTTGTCCTTTATCATCGACGTATTTAAAGCATTGATGAAGAGTTGAGGGAACAACATTGTGTTCATGGAGGAATGGTCTTCCCAGAAGAGCGTTGTAAGAACAACCATGATTGTCAATGATATAAAAGGTCACCTTTGTGCGAAGATTGCCTATTTGAAGTTTTAAGCGGATCTTGCCCAAAGGTTCACATTTTCCTTGGTTAAATCCCAAGATAGTAGTTATTGTGCTCGAAAGACTATGCACTGGTATCTTCAACGCATCTAGCATTATCTTTGGCATGATGCTAAGTGCAGACCCTGGATCTATCAGGATACGATCGACCTTCATCGAATCAACATATCCTGTATAGTAGAGAGGACGATCATGTCTATTATCTTCCAGCAGCATATCATCCTGAGTGAAAGTAATATTTGGAATTAACTCCAAAACACTATGACAGTGATGGCAAGAGACTGGTTCTGATTTCGGCTTTTTGAGCAGAGTTAAGCAAGTTTCAGCCTGCATCAGAGCTTCACTTAGAGTTTCTCGGGTCTCTTTAGAAAGGCGCAAGAGCTCAAAGATTGATAGCCTAGCCGGTGTATTGGCCAGTTGAGCCAATATATCAAAGTTATATGGCTTTTCAAGTCCTGTAGGAGATGATTTCTTCAGGGGCTTGTCAAAGCGGATTTGTTGTTTGCCTTTGTCAGCAACCACCGGCATGGTAGGAATATGTACTACAGCTGGTGAAGATGTAGAAGGGATCTCTTCAATGGAAACAGGTTGTACTGGAGCAGGTTCAGAAGAAGAAGCAGGATTCTCTTGACCTTCAGAATAATCTTTCAAATAGGCTTTCCCTGATCTGATGCCTAACAGAATCTCTTCGTCAACTATGGGATCAAAAGACACCATGTTACAAATTTTGGTTTTGCCTTTAGAACGAGCTTTCTTCTTGGAAGAAGAGGACACTTCGAATTCCGGAGCAAGATCGGGATGGATCCACATAATTTTACCATTGTCAAGAGACAAGGGAACAAGACCTTCATTTAGTGGAAGTGGGAGATTTTCAATCTCAAGAGTAGCTTTGGGGATTGGAATGACACCGTGCTGTACCATCTGTGGAGGGAAGTCCCCAAACTGGACTGAAACCATGTTCGCAGTAACAGTCTTCTCATCTTGCTGTAGAGTGACTACACCAGCATTGACAAGCTCCTGAATTTTGCCCTTGAGCACATAGCATGCTCGAGTAGGATGTCCAATGAACCTGTGATAGACACAATATTTAGGATGATCTGTCTTACCGACTTTATCAGGTTTCTTTGGGTCCGGGAGTTGAATTTTATTGCTTTTGAGTAAACACTCAAAGATGCTTGCAGTGTCATTCTCATCGAAGGAATATTCCACTTTCGGACGAGGTTCCCTCGGTGGAGGTGCAGAAGGAGTAGGAGTGGATGTAGGCGGAGCCACATTGACAGCCAAAGATTCTTTGTTTTTGTTCAAATTAATGTTCAAAGTCTCTTTTGCTTTACGATTGTCCTGGTGATTGCCACCACCTGATGTCTGGTGTTCATCTCGATCAGGGTTAGACATTTGTACCCCTAATTGTTTAAACTTCTCGGCACTTACTTCTGCAGCTTTGGCGTTGACAATGAATGAAGGCCAATCTTGAAACTGGGTAGATCCCGTCCACATACTGATAATAGGCAATAGATTTGCCTTACAAGTATCAATAGTGACAGCAGCTGGAGTCCTAGGAGGTATTTTCAAGGCTTCACGGCGGAACCGTTCGATAAAGCTCTCAGCAGTTTCATTATGTTTCTGTTTGATTTTATTGAGAGCCGACATAGTCATATCATTGAATCCTTCATAGAACCGTTCCAAGAAGATTTGTTTGAGACCTGAAAAGGAAGTGATACAACCATCGGGCAAACTTCTATACCAGTCATATGCTACGCCGGCTAAGCAACCGACGAACACTCTGGTAAGAAGAGCGTCATTTGGCTGGAGTTGAACAGTCATTACCTCAAAATGATTGATGAATTGACTAGGGGAAGGACTGCCATCGAACAAGGAGATTGTTTGGATTTTGTACTTCGGTGGGAACGGGACTTCCTTCCATTCAACTGGATAGGGCTGCTTGATTCCTAATCTTTGCAAGTTGTCTTTCTCTTTAAAGGCTTCGAACTGAGTTCGTAAGAGTTTGACAGCTTCGTTGGCATCTTCTGATGATAAAGAAGGAGCAGGTTGAGTTAGAATAGTAGGAGGAGGAACAGCATTGTAAGCACTACCCCCAGCTCCTGATTGACTTGGTGTAGTTTGAACTTGTACAGGAGGTATTTGAGTAGGTGCTACCCCCAATCCAGCATTGACAGGCACTGATGATGCTATGATTTTAGGATTTGCAGGTAGTACGGTAGGTGGTGTAGCATATTGTGCTACAATGATAGAATGCATATTAGCAACCATTTCAGCCATGGTTTTTAGCTTGTCTTCAAGTGCAGTGATTCGTTGTTCTTGATTTGCAGAAGTTGAAGCATCTGGATCATCAGTGACAACATAAGCTGTCACTTCTCTTGGTACAGTGGAAGACACTGTCTGTTCAGAGCTTTCGCTATATGCATCATAGTCGGAGAAAGAGTCATCTCCTGAATGAGAAACAGGAAGATAACCTGAAGGATCTTGAGGAAGATTCCTTTGACCGATTGTATCTCGGCTTTGAGAACGGGTATGTCGAAATACTCCTTCAGAGGATTCTTGGAGTAATTCTAAATACCGTTGGCTTGGTTTAAGGAGTCTACCGTGCTTAGAGCATCTTTTACCCCCAGTGTCTCGAGAAGTCACGTTAACAGAAGCATACAAGACTTCGTCTTCATCTGACATAGGTTCAGTTTTAGCAAAAGTCAAACGATCGAAGACAGATCATTTTGTTGTTTGACAACAACATTGAATGATGACTTTGTGATTGCAATGATGATCAGATGGTTGAACTGGAGGTGTTGAGATGGTATCCCTCTTTTGTCTGAGATGTTCTCGAAGATCGGGAACAGCAACAGGACGAGAAAAACTCTGAGAGATTTGTTCTTTGATAACATTCGGAACATGATTCCCATTCTTCAAATGTTTAGTCCCTTGAGTATACATGGAAGTGCTCACTTCATTGGCATAAGTGTCGGGATTTTTGACCTTGGAGATTTGTTTCTGATAATGTTTGATCTTCGGCATTGGCTGTTTGCGTTTCACCGAAGTAGGTCTGCTAAGATAAGTTCTGAGATCAGCAAATTCACCCCCAGGGGTTTCTGTTTGAGACACTAACAGTTTTCCCTGTCTGGAACGGGAAATTTTGAGAGTCGGGAGGTCCTGGAATTTTTCTACCGGAGTAGGCAGAATACCTCTTTGATCAGTACAAGTCCTCTTGTCATAAAGGAAAGAAGAATCCTTGTTTGAAAGAGTTCTAGTACTGATTGGTGCCGAGACACGTTCAGATGGATCTTCTTCGGTAAAAACTAAAGAAGATTGAGAAAAGACCAAAGGGCCTTTTCCTTTGTTTTGTGACGAAGGGTTAGCTAAAGAGCGTTTCCCTCTATTGTCTTCCAAGTCATGGGATAAGAAAGTTTGAGAAAAGACCAACGGGCCTTTCCCTTTGTTTTGAAGAGAAAGAGGAATAGCCAAAAGACTACCCCCAGTGGATTGCGCAGGAGCAACAGTATGTTTGGTAAGAGGAGCAGAATCTTTCCCTTTGTTATGAGAAGAAGGGAGTTTAGCCAAAAGGCTATCATTCTTGGATTGCGCAGGAATACTTTACGCAGGAGTTCTTGCCACAGAGTGTTTAGGTTGCACTCTGGTTGCTGGAATGTTGTTTTGCGCAGGAAGTTTAGCAGCAAATTGCGCCAGAGGCATAGGAGTTTTATACTTAGCCATGGCGGCATATGAAGTCTTTTGTGTACTGGCCATAGCAGACTGCGCAGTAGTGGCAGAGACAGATTGTGCACTGGATTTGGTGACAGAAGCACTGAACTGTGCAGCAGACTTACTGGCAGATTGCGCAAGAGATTTGCTGGCTACATTGACAGAATGCGCAGCAGTCTTTGGGACCCACTCTGAGCGCACTTTGCTTGTGGCAGCAGTGGTTGCAGTACGAGGAGCGGTCTTGGAGTTGATCATGGATTCATAGGCTGTCTGGTTGATTTTCACAACCAGTGTCTTCTGCGTCTTTTCGATAGACGCTACGT
Source organism: Iris pallida (assembly GCA_029216955.1). Lineage (NCBI taxonomy): Eukaryota > Viridiplantae > Streptophyta > Magnoliopsida > Asparagales > Iridaceae > Iris > Iris pallida. The sequence goes on from JANAVB010007399.1 coordinate 11,780,763, forward strand.
CACATTGAGTTGTCACTTCCTCGTCGGAGGAGAAAGTCGTCCCCAGCAGAGTCGCCATTTTGTTTGCAAAAAACAAAAGTATGAAACTTTATTGATACAAACTTTGTAAAAGATTACAATTTGAATTCTGGAAATGCTACAACTTAAGAAATCCAATCTAGATGACGATTGCTTTATCCCTTGGACGATGTAAACTTTAAAGATGAAGCCTCTGAAGTTGAAGACAACTCTGAAATTGAAGGCAGAAAGCCTCGGAAGTCGAAGGCAAAAGCCTCGGAAGAATACAGCAGCACTTGGACAAGAACTCCTGAATTCTCTGATTTCTGATATTTTATTCGTTATCCTTGAATGAAGACTTGAAACTCTATTTATAGAGTTCTGAGAAATAACTAACTTTTAGTTACTCTGGACTGCGCATGATGGTTTGCGCAGCAATTGGTTTGCGCAACACTGGACTGCACAGGCAGTTGCTGGATCATGGGTTAACCGTATGGGACACATGGCATCATTTGATTGAAATGCGCATGATCGTACATAGGCAGTTGCCACGAAATGAGCAATTGATGGCATGAATGCCATGTGTACTTTATCAGTCGTGTTGATAGAAAGCGCACACTGAACTGCGCAGACTTTAGATTGCGCCAACTTCGTTTGCGCAGACTTTGGTTTGCGCAGGATTAGACTGCGCAGGAAATGGATCGCGCTGCCAGCTGTCAGCCGTCCTCGAGCATTGTGTGGCGTGATAAACGAACAGCCTTCTTGATATCCGTGCTGTCAGTTGTCAGAGATATGATTTGGTTGTCAGGTAATGATGACTCTTGCCACGTCAGCTTTGCGCAATCGGATGTGTGCGCAGTCTGGCATGCGCAATCTGAGAGCTGCGCAATCCATTGTCTGCGCAGTTTATTTGAATAATGTATATCTTTGATTCTTTGACTTTGTTGATTGATGCAACTTGATTTTTTTAGGACCTACAATAATACATGATAAATACTAAATAAATATATATATGAATTGTACATGTATAAAATACGCATTCTGGGAACAGGGAGTGACAACTATAATCATGTGACACTCAAAAGTTATATACCATGAATACTTTGCTCAAATGTTCATTGTTTATGATTTAATTTTCTGATCGGGTACGTCATTATGTTTTCTGGCACCTTGCAGAGAACCATGTGATGTAACATTATTTTTCAAACCTGATAAATGCCAATATTATATAACATATTTTGCTAAAACAGAACCTGTGGACCCATGAGTTATGGTGCAATTTGCAAGTTACTTATAAATCCAAGTATCTTCCATCTAATAGGTACAATAAACCACTTGCCCCAAAAAACCTATTAATATAATAATGCACTTCATTAGCAAAGAGCAATCACATGTAAGCAAGTAACTAGCTCAACAATGCAATCACAGCGTATGATGGTAATTGTGATTGCTAATCTTTATCTCCAACAATTTGTGCAGTGAGGCCCAAGGTAAGACTCTTATGCTCAATATTAGAGGAAAGATAAACATCACCTTCTGATGCCTCCTGGAGCCATTCCTTTGACAACTTCTTCAAAAGTCGGTATAACCTGATAAATATGAAATAATAGTAAAAACTATTGGCATTGTACATATGTAAAGAAAGATAGTAGGAAATATACAAATTCGAACAAAATTTAAGGTTGTGTTTGATAAATTGTTAGTTAAAGCATATGTGTGCAATGTTTTGCTTGTCAAGAAAGAATGGAAAACTAATTTGAAGCCTTGGCTGGTATGTCCTTCAAAGAACTTCACCACAATTTAACCTTATAGCTTGTCCACCATTGAAGTGGCCTCTAAAGATGAACAAATGATCACATTTGTTCTTTTTGATGGAACAACAAATTTGAATTAAAGCTAACTAAGCCTAACTAACAATTTGCTGAATTGGCCACTCGTAGTTGCTGATCTGGAATGTGACGAGGATACACTCTGCTATTGTACCAGAAGGAAAGAATGCAGTATATGGAATGCTGATATTGGCTTCCTTGCTAGTGTCTAATATTGTATAACTGATACTCAACTACTCTGATACTTAGCTATATGGACTGATGCTGAATGGCTTTTGGTACTGGAGGCTGGAGATTTACATTGCCTAAATCTGAGCTGACTGAACCACAAACACTAGAACTCCACTCTAAACGTGACTGAGCTCAGGATGGGTTCAGTCGGTATGCTGATTAGGCAACTGACTGGTAGAGGTCAATCCAATTCTTCATCTATTGATACTCAGTTCACTATCTTCTGATACTGAATAGATTTCAGTTATTACTGAACAAGGGTGATGAACCCTGAACTAGAATGGTGAATACTGGACCAAGGAACTGAACTGGAATACCAATTACTGGACCGCTGTCTTCTATATTGCATCTACTGGACACTGAACTAACTAAACCATACTACTGCTCACTGATATTGAGTACCGAGCTACTGTCCAGGCTCGTACCATTTTATACCAAACTAGCAACATGTTATTATGTATTCATGAACAGTATCCTATCAAAGAGCCGTATCCGCCACTTGAAAGAAATTCCTTGTCTAATCCCTCATGGAATTGTAATCTATTACTAGTGGTCCTCATCCTCTAACATCAACCCAGACTCGATATTTTTAGTCAACATATAGGTTACTCATTTTTTAGATATTTCAATTCTTTCGGGACTAGAAGTACTCTTTAATTTCCTCTCTTTCTCAGCGGCTCTGCAACAAATTATTGCCTGTCAATCATTCCACTACCAATTCGTAGTTTTTTTTTCAACTAGTAATATATAATTAACTGTCAAGTTTGAAGAAGTAAAGTGGTATCATCATGCAGTTCCGATAATATTTTAATATGAACGTGTGTGTAATGATCTTTATCATTCAATCTTAAATAATGATGCTATATGGACTGTATTCCAAACAGAAAAGTAGGAGTAATATCCTACTCACAAGGAGTGATGCTTTCATAATCACAGCTCAGTCCAAATACTTGGTGTTCAACTTTTATTCTTATATAGAGCATGCACTTAAGATCGAAAGACAAGCAAGTAAAGATAAACTGCTCAAGTTTGTGTTCAAAGTAATCTGGCAACTTACAAACTGAATTTATTTAACTTGTTCGATAAAAAAATCCTAAACTAGTGGTCAAATTTGTTCTTTTCGATAGAACAACAAAATTTTCATCAGGAACTAGTAGTAATTAGGGTTTCCACTCGAATCAGTATAAAAATTGAATCTGTATATTGTTTCTCAAGAGGAATGAAAGAAGAGGGATTACTTTTGCCACATCAATATCTTCTTCTTCTGGTACTTCTGTGCAGGCGTCACCATGGCCGGAGGTTTATCGCATCTTCTTTTTTATTTCTTCTCCGGACTGAGGAGGATGGAGAAGAGATGGATTGCCGAATTGGAGCTGGAGTTGAGAAATTAGGGTTTAAGAAAAATTAGGGGTGGTTTGTTTCACTTAACAAAATGCCTTGAGGAATTGGCTTTTGAAAATAAAACGAGAAAAAGTACAAGAAGTACAAATTTGATTCTGGGAAAGTATTGCTGTAGAAGTCTGATTCGTAAATGATCACTTTGTTCCTTGGACCATATGATGATGATGAAGATCACTGCTTGAAGTAGAACAACTGGAAGAACTAAGTCACCAGAAAGGTATCGACGCACTTGGGCACTGATGGCGAGGCCGAATGCTTTCCTGCTTTGCTTCACTCTGTTCTGAAAGAAAGGTTAAAGAAGAATGCTCTGGAGAATCAAAATCTCTAAGTTCTGATATCTGTATTCTCTCATGTCTCTGTCCCTGTGTTATGAGAAAAATAAGTCTATTTATAGACTTGGGCTATTGTGCGTAAAAACTTAGCAAAAGTTCCATCTTTACGCTAACAACTTCCATCCACGATCGAAGCCAACCTCTGCATATGTTGACATGTGTCCCATCATTTCAGTAAGATTAGGATGCATGTACACACGTTCTTCAAGAAGAATGGCATGAAAGCCACGTAGGCAGACCACGTTCCAAGCTGGTGGAGGAGAATAGGGCGTAAAAATAGCCTCAATGTACTCTGAGCGTAAAGCAGTAGATTAGGCGTAAAATAGCCTTGACATAGACTTCCCGCGTAAAGTGGTTGTTAAATAACCTTGAGCGCAAAGTAGCTCAAATAGACTTTACGCACACGTCAGCTGTTGAGCGTAAAAGCTCGTATAGTCTTCGTGCGTAAAAGAAGCCGTAGTGTGAGCGTAAAGTAGCTCAATCCACATACTAAACGACAACATTGGTCTCTGTACAAAATAAATCCCTTTGTGATATATGCCATCATTAAGATCTCCATATCAGAGTTTGTATTAAATGCGAGATTTGACAGTTTTGTCCAGCGTAAGAGTGGCTGATCCGTCCTTGGCGTAAAACCATGGGTGTAGATCCGAGCGTAAAGTGATCAGCCTGCTTTAGGCGTAAAGTGATTAGCCTTGTCTTGGGCGTAAAGAGATTGACCGCTCTGTTTAGCGTAAAACCAATCACTTATGAATGAAATGATTCATCTCTTTGACTCTTTCTCTGAAGCACTTTTTACGCTCCTACAAGACCCCTTTCAAAGTTTTCAAATATCTCCAAAATTTGAAACACTTTGAACAGAAGCGTAAAAGTTGAGATTTGATCAGTCAGCGTAAAATTTGGGATACGCAACCGTCATCCGCGTAAAAGCGGGGATGTCCAACAGTCGGTACAATTTTCAATAGTGTCGGTCAACACTCAACCGTCACAATGAATTTCTTTCTCGAGACTTTCGAATGCCTTTTCGTTTTCCCGAGTTTACATTAATAATGAGCAGTTTCCAAAGAGGAATATGAAGAGTTGGCTTAATTTTATAAATAAGAAGAAATTCTTCACTCTTGTCATTCATCCTCATTGTGACATGGCGCCAAAGAACAAGATTACTAAAAAAGAGGCTTCGAGCTCCAGGCTTGATTTTGAACGAGCATACAACCTTTTAGAGTGCTTTGGACTGACTCCTGCAGTCTTTAGTCGCATCGTTGGTGGTCCCCCAACTGCGTACGAAGGGCCAGGAGATACAGAAGCATTTCTTAATCTGATGCGTCGCTCCTGGATTCGCAATATGCACGAACTAGGTACTTCCCTTCGTTAGCCCGACGAGGGAGAGAAAAATGATGTTTTTGCGAATCTTTTATCTGTAGGGGGCCACTCCCCCCTTTTTATAAATAAAGTCTGATGTTAATCTCATCTGTTGGTATATAGAACTGTTCAGCACTTATTTTGACTGCTTCTATGGTTGTTAATGCCCAAGAAACAAACCAACACGTGGCATCTGTCTTGTGGTTACGAGAGCCTTTAAATAGGATCTTCTCCCGAAATAGACTCATACCAATCAGTTTTTTCAGCCTTTATAAAAAGCCGAGAATGTTTCATATATTCTCACTCTCATTCCTCTGAAGATAACTTTCTGCAATGTCGTTCTCCAACAAGTGACAATGGCAAAGTTGTCCAACGGTGTTCCTTTGTACGTCCAGTCATTAAACGTAGATTCAACCATCATTAGAGCCAAACCATTTGGCTTAAGTGGTAAGTCCGACCGTAAGCAAATATCTGTCTTCGAATTTTCTGTTGGAAACAGGTATTCATGAGCGTAAATTCTTGACGAGCGTAAAAAAAATCCTTGCTGAAGCACTGGTGTAAAAGCCTTGCTGAAGCTATGGCGTAAAAGTCTTGCTGAAGCACTGGCGTAAAAGCCTAGCTGAAGCACTGGCGTAAAAGCCTTGTCATCTGTTTTTTTAGTTTAGCGTTTAATACGCATCTGATGATACTTCTGTTTAAAACACTTCTTCTTTGTTGTTCTCTGCAGAAGTTTGGTTGAACAGTTTTTTCAGGACCGACATTGGTGACTTTGACTTTGTGAAGAACGTTCTTCTGACATCAACATCAGGAAGCTCATGCGCTTTTGACGCGCAAATCAGACAACTCAGAACTCTTCGTGAGATAGAAGGGTCTTCCTCTGTTGGTAGGAAGAGCCTTTATACACGGAGAGTTGGATGGTAAAGTCAACTCTACCCCGAGAAATCGGGTAGTAGAGTTCCTTTCACGGCAGAACTAGGAATCATATCCCAATGCTGGATGCGTTCCTATCTCCTCTGGAAGGCCGCCCCTAATCCACCAATTGTATTGGCAGCAACACGTCTTCGGGCTGCCATACTCTGGGATTCTCCTCTCGTCTGAGAGAGAAGACCAGAGTTTGATTCCTTCTGTTCTGGTCACCACAAAGGCTTGGAAAGCAAGGAATTGACACCAACAACGAATCCAACAAAGAAGATCCAAAGAAGAAATAGATCTCCATTAGGCTATCGTTGTGTGTATAGAATAAAAATCCAAGAATGTAATAGATTTCCATTATAACTTGTAAGAAAGTCTAAGAAATGTAATAGACTTTTTTGATGATATGGGAATGGAAATGATGATTCTTCTATGGTCAATGATTTGTATCTATCTGGATGTATTATGGACATGATAGATAAATAAAATCTTATCTTCTGTTTTAGAGTATATAATACTATCAGAGGTAATATGGACATAATAGTACATATGAACTCAAAAGAAAATTAGATTAATATCTATGCAGAGGTTAAATAGAAGTGATAGATAGGAAAAGTAAGTAGATTTAGTATTTATCCAGAGGTCATGGAAACATGATAAATAACGAATCCCACTTTCTAATCAATTGATAAAAATAGAAGATATAAGATCCCTTTTCCAGGAGACAAGAAATCAGCTTAACCAAACCTTGGTAGCTGGGGACTAAGGAGACAGATGTCATGAGCATATAAGTCCATCTTAATGTATGAATGAATCATAATTTTTGGGAAAAGAAAACATTGATTCGATTCCGTAATTAAATGAATGAACCCGATGGAGCGAACGGACAGGTCTTTTTGGAAATAAAAGGTTGTTCTCAATCTTCAAAGACCGGTTCATCAACAGTCCTCTTTTATAAATAGGTGAGAACTGCTTGTAACATTTTATTCTTATTTCTCTTCCTCTATTGGAAATGTCTTTCGAGGATGTACGGCAAAAGAATGAAGTCTCCCGAAAAATTGAGGGCATCATTGAGACGTTCCCCGTTGAACCCCCTGTATCAGGCTCATCAGGCTCAACCGAAATAGGTGGAAGCTCTTCTACGCCCAAGCCACCAGAAGACATCCTTGCTTTCTTAGTAGAGCCAGGGAAAACTCCTGAAGAAGAAGCGTCGAGGATGGCTGTCTGCAAATTTTTTATGAGTTCAGGAAACGACGCCTTCTATGCATTGACTGACTATGTATTCAATAACGAAGGGAGTGGCCCTCGTCCTTAATCTTTTGTCTCGAACAAAAATAATAAAAGGAGCTTTATTTTCATTCTGTCTCTTTTTTTATACATAGTATTTCTTAAGAAACTTGCCATTGATTGGCATCATGAGTAGATCTCCATTGGGCTTTGATAACCGATAGGCGCCATTGGAAAATACGGACTCAATTAGATAAGGGCCTTCCCATTTTGCTTGGAATTTCCCTTTACTTTTATGAGTCATCGCCATCGGTCTCTGAACAGTTAATACAAGTTTGCCAACTTTGAATACCCTCTCTTTAACTTTACGATTGAAAGTTCGAGATGTGCGGGCTTGATATAGTTCAATGTGCTGTTGTGCTTGAAGACGCTTCTCATCCAATCCTTCAAGTTCTTGGAGTCGTAAGCGATCATTATTCTCTGTAGTTAGCTCATTAGCAATGGCTATTCGTAGAGATGGGATCTGGATTTCCAATGGGAGGACAGCTTCACATCCATAAACCAATAAGAATGGTGTAAAACCAATAGGAGTCCGGACTGTTGTTCGATAAGCCCATAAACACTCTCCAAGTTTCTCATTCCAATCACGTTTATTAGAAGAGACAAACTTTTTGAGGAGTTTAATGATCGTCTTATTGAAAGCTTCGGCTAAACCATTAGCAGCTGGATTATAAGCCGTAGAAGCCAAATTCTGAATTCGATTCGTGTCACAGAATCGATAAAATACCTGACTGGTAAATTGTGGACCATTGTCATGAATTATCCGTCGAGGAATTCCGAAACGATAAATGACATGGTGCTTGATGAAGCTGATCACATTAGATGTTTTCACTTCCGCAAGGGGAACTGCTTCTGCCCACTTAGAAAAGTAATCTGTTATAGCTAATATGAACCGATGTCCTCTAACAGAAGTCGGATTAATAGGACCAATGACATCCATACCCTAAGCTTCGAAGGGCCAAGAGGCTGCTGTAGGGTGTAGAAATTCAGATGGTTGATGAATAAAATCAGCATAAATCTGACATGCTTTATATTTTCTGGCATAGTCTACAGCATCTGCTCTCATAGAAGGCCAATAATACCCCATTCTTCGAATGCGGTCTTGTAATTTAGGACCCGATTGATGAGCACCATAAATACTATCATGAGCTTCTCGCAGTGTTTGTTTAGCTTCACTTTCTGAGAGACAACGCAGCAAGAGCCTATCATAGGAACGACGGTATAGCATATGTAAAGACGAATCATAATAAAATTGAAATGATCGTCTTTTGATTGATGCAGCTTCTTTTGGATCTTCAGGCAAAATCCTATGGACTGCATAATCAATGAATGGAGCTCTCCAATCCTTCTGCTGGGAACTAGACTCTGTAGTATAACTTTGTTCAATATATAAGTTATTCTTGACACAAAACGAGTCTCGATCCAACAAAGTAATTATATTTTGCCTTCGGATTGGAACAGCTAGGTCTGCAGCTAAACTAGCAAGAGCATCAGCTTCCATATTCTGAGAGCGTGGTACAAACTCAATGAAGAATCCTTTGAATGAAAGAACCAGTTCAACTACCACTTGATGATAAGGGATGATATCAGGATTTCTGACCTCATAAGTCCCCCTAACTTGATTAACAATCAATTGAGAATCTCCATAAGCTTCTAAGAACTTAATATCCAGTTGTTTTGCTACTTGGAGACCGATCAATAGAGCATTATATTCTGCTACATTATTGGAGCATGGCTCATTGAGAGAATAGGCACGGTATATGACCATTTTGTCAGGAGAAACCAAGACGATTCCTACCCCGGAGACAATATTGCCTTTAGGTCCTACTCGTGATGCCCCATTGAAATATAATTGCCATATGTCATTCTTCAAAGTCAGGTTACAATCCACGACTTCATCTGGAATGTCCTCATATAATTTTGATGTTTCAGGTATAGGGTGAGCAGTTAAGAAATCGGCTAATGCTTGACCCTTTATTGATTTCTGAGGTACATAAACCATGTCATAAGGAGTAAGCAACATCGCCCAGGTGGCCAACCTGGAGTTAAGAATGCTAGGTTTTCTCATCAATACCCGAATGGAATTTATTCTGGAAATGACATGAATAGTCTGTCCTGTCACATAATGTCTTGTCTTTTGGACGGCAAAAACCAAAGCTAGACATTCCTTTTCCACAGGAGTATACATGTGTTCAGCTCCGACCATCATTATGCTCAGATAATATATTGCTTGCTCATGACCCATATCACTTTTCTGTGCAAGAAGAGCGCCAAGTGAGTGATCTAAGGCTCGAACATATAGCAAAAATGGCCTTCCTACTACCGAAGGTACCAGAAAAGGTGGGTTTGTAAGGTATTGCTTGATGTCATTGAAGGCTTTCTGACACGCTTCATCCCAAACAAAAGATACGCCTTTCTTTAATAGACGGGAGAAAGGTTGACATCTCCCAGAAAGATTAGATATAAATCTTCTAATATAAGCAATACGACCCTGAAAACCACGGAGTTTTTTAAGAGGAGGATGCATTTCGAGAATTGCTTTAATCTTATCAGGATCGACATGGATAACCTAAGAAGTAATGACAAATCCTAAAAATTTGCCACTGGAAACTCCTAAAAAAGACTTAGTAGGGTTCATTTTTAATTGATGCTGGCGCATCAACTCAAATACTGTCCTCAAGTCCTGAATGTGATCATCCTTTGATCGAATTTTAACAGCAATGTCATCTACATAGCATTCAGCTATCTTCCGTAGATGTTCTTGAAAGATGTTGCTCATAGCCCGTTGATATGGGGCACCGGCATTTTTTAAGACCAAACGGCATAACCGTATAACAATAGACCCCAAGGGGTATACGAAAAGCGGTATGTTTCTCATCTTCTGGATGCATCTTGATCTGATTGTACCCTGAGAATCCGTCCATGAAAGACATGCGTTCAAAACCACATGTCTTGTCTATCATAACATCAGTAATTGGAAGTAAAAATTCGTCCTTTGGACAAGCTACATTAAGATCTCGATAATCTATACAAACTCAGACTTTTACGTTCTTCTTCATGACAGGAACAATATTGGCCACCCAATCTGGGTGTTGCTCTTTACGAACAAATCCACATGTGATCAACTTTTTGACTTCTGCTTCTATTACATCCATCATATCTGGTCTAAAGTGCCGTTGCTATTGTTTTACAGGCTTGACGTTAGGTAAAATATTGAGTTTATGAGTAGCAACTTTAGGATCTAGGCCTGGCATATCCTCATAACTCTATGCAAAAATGTTAATATATTCTTTGATAAGTTTTATCAACTGTTCTTTTTCATCTTCAGAAATATTCTTACTGATGAATATTGGTTTGAACGTAGTTCCATCTCCAACATCAATCTGGATAACCTTATCCTCTGTAGGTGGCTGTCGCTGTTCAAAACGGAGTTCCCACTGAGTATCCATCTGTTGAGCCCAAGGATCATTCTCAAATAATTCAGATTCATCATCAGTTTGAACCATATTGACTGAAAATACTTGTCCAGATTCATCATATGAAGAACGAGACATATCAGTTTCAATGAACTGGACTTCTTCTGAATCCGATGATTGCGAAGAGCTAGAAGAGAATTCTTCTTGTATATCATCATAAAACGTGTTGGGCGGATCATATCCCAACCCATGACGAGTCTTTTGGTAAAACGAATCACCACATAATGGTAGTCGTCTACCCTTGCCTTGATTGAGACCTTGCATAGTCTTCAAATCATATCCCATATTCTGGATAATCTTGATAGATTGTTGACTATACTTGTCAATTCGGATTCTTCCCTTGTCTTTATCCTTCAGCTCATCTGCCTGAGCAACAGGAATATTTCTAGCCAGGCCAAACACAATTTAGTTCTTGTTTTTCTTATCGGACGAAACCACGGAATAAGATTCTTCGTGACGTCTAAAAGTTACGCAAGCTTGTGATGAAGCGGCCACAGGTAGAAGATAAGGAGAAGATGTTAGGAACCTTTGAGCATAAGGTCCAACATCAACCTGAAGAGGAAAGGAATTTTCTTTATGGTTGATGTATAAAGTTTCTTCTGGTTCTATGTCGCCTTTAGATTGATGACTTTGATTATCAGGAGATAAAGTCATTCTTTCAATAAACTTGGCAGCCATATACTCAAAAAGAAAATCTTCATTGATATCAAAAAGTACAGAATGATCAATATTTACATCATTTACGATTTGACTGCTACACTTCGGATTAATCATCAGTGGACCATTATCCGTCTTCTGCGTAGATTTGCTAAGATTGACAATCAATGGTGGTTCTGGATCATTCGTACAAGAAGTACGCCCTTTGACCTTAATCAAAAAGGGTTGAACTTGGCTCTTAGTAGGAACATTTACTGATTCCTCAGATGAAGCTTGAGTTCTTCCTTTAACCTTGATTACCAAAGGTTGATCATTGACAGATTGGGATTGGATTCGTCCCTTGACTATGATCTTCAAAGGTTGCTCTTCTGGCGGATCTTTATTAAGAGACTGATCCTCAGTAGATGATTGATCCTCAGCTATGTCTGATATCTCTTTCATATGCTCTTATTTATAAAGCCTTGAATCAGAAAAATAGGCTTCGACACCCTTGAAGGGATTGATATCAACGAACTCAGTCTTCACGACTCCTTGGGAATTCATATACTTAAAGCATTGGTAGAGAGTTGAAGGTACAATATTGTGCTCATGAATCCACGGTCTCCCTAAAAGGATATTATAGGAGACGTCTGAGTTGATAACATAAAAAGTTACCATGGTTCGAAGATCACCGATCTGAATCTGCAGACGGATCTTCCCCAATGATTTGCTCTTGCCAGAGTTGAAACCGACTATCATAGTACTAGTGTAAGTCAAATCACTAGTAGGAATACTCAGGGGTCTTAGCATACTCTGAAGAATTATGCTAATTGAGGACCCAGGGTCAATGTAAATCCTGTCAATTTCAGTAGATCCAATATACCCAATGTAGCACAAAGGCCTATCATGCTTGTTATGCTTCAACAGCATATCTTCTTGTGTAAAGGTGATGTTGGGAATTGCTTCCATCACACTATGACATTGTGGACATGACACTGGTATATTATCAGGAGTCTTGAGTTGAGCCAAGCATGAATCTGCTTGAAGTAAAGCTTCACTCAAAGTCTCTCTGCTTTCTCTGGAAAGGTGAAGCAACTCAAATATAGATAGTCTAGCCGGAGTATTGGCCAACTGAGCCAGAATATCAAACTTATAAGGCTTCATCACCACCCCCTGACTGGAAGCAGACTTCAATGGGACGTCGAAGCGTACTGCTTTCTGTTTCCCCTTTTTAACCGCGGAAGATTTAGCAGGAACAGGAGAGAGTTGAGTTGGTAGTGTCTCCACTACGTCTTCGGCTTCTTTGGAGGATCCCTCGTAGTCTTTATGGTACTCTTTTCTGGATCTTATACCAGTAAAAGTTTCTTCCTCAGACTCAGGAGAAGGAAGTACCATATTACAGGATTTTGTCTTCCCTCTCTTAGCCTTTTTCTTGTGTGGATTGTTACGAGGAACTTCAGAACCCAATCCAACAGTAGAATTTTGACTTTGAATCTGTAAAAGAAGTCGTATTCCTTTATCATAATTCAAACCTTCTGTCTTTTGAAAGTCATAACCCATCTTCTTCATGAGATAGATAGATTGTTGACTATACAAGTGAGTGGGCAGCAGACTTTTGACAGGTGTTCCCACAGAGGAAGAGGAAGAAGCAAGACCTTCTGTAACCTCAGGAGAATGGAGAATAGATGTCATTGTAGCCACGGGAGGAGAAAGATTCAGGATACGAGGAAGAATCCATGTCGGAGCTTTTTCATAAGCAGCGAAGACTTGTTGCACCCGGTATAAAGGAACACTATTCATGGTTAGCCACTGCTGGTGAGTAAGCTTGAGCTTAGTAGGAGGAGCTAGACTTGGAGGACGGATGTTCAGTCCTTTCAGTCTATCTTCTAAAGGAAGGCCATCCCATAGCTGATCCAAGTCATCAGGATCTGGAATAACATGAGAAATCATGTTGCAAGTTTTGACTTTCTTACTCTTCTTGGATTTTGAAGTTTTATCTTCATTTTCCAACTCAGGCACTAAGTCAGGATGTACCCACATGATTTCACCATTCTTTAGTGTGAGCGGCAGCAATCCTGCATTTTCTTCTCTGGCAGGCGAGATATTCACGATCTTCATCGTCGCCTTCGGAATTGGGATAATTCCATCTGGGACTTGCTGTGGAGAAAAATCTCCGAACTGAAGAGAAACCATATTGGTTGTAACCGTATGGTCATCATTGGTTAAAGCGATAGCACCGCCATTTATCAGCTCCTGGATTTTCTTCTTCAGGACATAGCAAGCACTGGTAGGATGATTAATGTATCTATGATAGATACAATATTTAGGATTATCAGTTAGATTCACCTCATTAGGCCTCTTTGGCTCTGGAATCTGAAGTTTGCCACTCTTCACCAGACACTGAAATATCCCTGGGATATCACTCTCATCAAAAGAGTATTCTTCCTTTGGCCTGGAAGATTACTGACTATTCGGCATCGTTTTATTCTTGGAAAGATTAACCATGAGGGTATCTTTCTCCTTCACATTACGATTGCCGGGGTTATTACCAGGATTACTTTTCTTTCCTCTATCATCTGAGGCGAAAATCATCCCATGTTCACGAGCCAACCTACCATTGGTCTCGGCAGAAACCGCTGCTATGATGAACGAAGCCCAATCTGAGAACTGGGAACCCGTGAAAACAGCGATGGATGGTCGTAGATTCATCTTGCATGTATCAATCAACGCTGAATCTGGCATACCAGGAGGCATCTTTAAAGTAGCCTATCGAAAACGTTCGATGAACGTCCGAGTATCTTCTTTCTTCTTTTGTTTGATTTCTATCAAGGAGGACATGTTCATGTCCATACCTCCTTCATAGAAGCGGGAGAGAAACATTGCCTTAAATTCGTCAAAAGACGAAATGCAATTGTCGGGTAAACTTCGATACCAATCATAAGCCAAACCCGTCAGGCACCCGATGAATACTCGAGTGAGAAGAGCGTCATCTTTCTGCAAGTGTACAGTCATAATATCAAAATAATTGCTATATTGACTGGGAGATGCTTTTCCATCGAACAAAACCATAGATTGTGGCTTGAATTTCGGTAGAAAGGGTACATCATTCCAATGAGGAGGATAAGGTTGCTTGATCCCTAACCTCTGGAGCTGATCTTTGTGTCTCAGTACTTCAAACTGTGCTTTGAGCTCACGCACTGCTTGAATGGCTTCACTGGTTTGAAGAAGTATATTTGATTGAATGGTTGTTGGATGTACCATAACCCCGATTGGAGGTGGTACATCTTCAGGAATGATGGGATCTAGAGATACAGAATTTTGATTAACAGCAGGCTTTTGAATATTCAAAGGTATTTCAGCCCCTTGACTATCTTGAGTTTGTGCTGCTACTGGTACTGGTGTTATTACCGTCGGCTGAGCAGTTTGCTGATTCAAAATTATCTGATGCATGCTTTGCACCATGTTAAGCATGTCTTTTAGTGATTGCTCAACGACAGTGAGACGCTGTTCTATATTAACGGATGAAGTCTCTGGTTCATCTCCAACAGCGTAGGATTCAACCTCTCTTGAATCAGAAGTCTGCATTTGTATAGAAGTATGAATCCACACTATCAGTCTCGGACTCAAAAGATTGAGTACCCCCAGCTTCTGAATCAGAAGTCTACATTTGTCTTTGTCTTTTTGATCAAGTATTTTGATATACCCCCTCAAAAGAATCAAGAAGTCTGTTGAACTGTTGCTGACCTGGAGTTTGGGACATATTCTGTCTTGGACGTCGTCCTCTATTAGTATGAGACGCCATGTTGACTGATGCATATGACAGCTCATGTTCTTGGTCTTCAGCTTGATGTTGAGGCGGATTAAAACTTAATCGATCAAAAACTGATCGTTTTGAAGCCGAACAACAACAGTTGATCACAACCTGGTGATAATCACAATGATGTTTTTCTTAGGGAAATATCACCGGAGATTGTCTATTCTTACGCTTTTGCATTAACAATTCACGTAAGTCAGAAGGAGTGGCGAGAGTAGTCTTCTTTATTACATTAGGGGTGGAAAAACGTTTAGTACCCTGTGTATAAAGAAGATTATTGGCTGCATTCGCAGAACCAAATTGTACATTTCTACGCATTTGGAGTTGTGTGCGTAAATCTTGAGATTTTTTAGCACGAAGGACTCCATTTTTATTGTGTATAATTTGTAGATTTGGTACTTTGCGTAGAGCAGTATAAGAAGACTGTTGGTGTAGAACTGAAGTTTTACCAACATGATTTTTACGCTGCATACGTTTAGGTACATTCACATTAGATGTGTAAACATCTTTGTAAATTTTATCTACACTGTCATGGACAGGAGACTTACCTTCATGCGTAGAGCGTAAAAATTGGTTATCTACCACGTCACGGACGGGAGATTTTCCTTTACGCGAAGAGCGTAATTTGTGTGTGTCTACCACGTCACTGACGGAAGACTTTCCTTTACGCGAAGAGCGTAATTTGTGTGTGTCTACCACGTCACAGACGGAAGACTTATTTTTACACTCAGAAGCATTAGAATCTGCCATATTACAAATGGGAGACTCATTCTTATGCCTTGAGCGTAAAACTTGGTTTTTACCCACTGAGCGTAAAACCTGGTTCTTACGCAGTGGGCGTGGAACCTGATCATCTACACCGTCACAGACGGAAGAAAAATTATCACACTTAGAGAGCGACGCCGAAGTAAGGACTGCCTCGTTACGAACGGCAGCCCCTACAACAGGAGTGGAAAGAATTCCCTTGCTATCATAAGCAACAGAGAGATCAGTAGCTATTTTGGATTTAGGAATCCAAACTTTTTATGTTTTGCAAGATTTTTGAACATTGGAGCAGCGAGAACCACCCCCAGTTCGGAACATTTCTTCGTAGGCAGTCTGGTCGAAGTGTACAACCAGAGTCTTCTTGGTCGAACCGACCGAAACATCATTATATTGAGCAATTGCCTCCTCGTCAGAGGAGAAGGTCGTCCCCAGCAGAGTCGCCATTTTTGTTTCACTTAACAAAATGCCTTAAGGAATTGGCTTTTGAAAATAAAATGAGAAAAAGTACAAGAAGTACAAATTTGATTATGGAAAAGTATTGCTGTAGAAGTCTGATTCGTAAATGCTCACTTTGTTCCTTGGACCATATGATGATGATGAAGATCACTGCTTGAAGTAGAACAACTGGAAGAACTAAGTCACCAGAAAGGTATCGACGCACTTGGGCACTGATGGCGAGGCCGAATGCTTTCCTGCTTTGCTTCACTCTGTTCTGAAAGAAAGGTTAAAGAAGAATGCTCTGGAGAATCAAAATCTCTAATTTCTGATCTCTGTATTCTCTCCTGTCTCTGTCCCTGTGTTATGAGAAAAATAAGTCTATTTATAGACTTGGGCTCTTGTGCGTAAAAACTTAGCAAAAGTTCCATCTTTACGCTAACAACTGCCATCCACGATCGAAGCCAACCTCTGCATATGTTGACATGTGTCCCATTATTTCAGTAAGAATAGGATGCATGTACACACGTTCTTCGAGAAGAATGGCATGAAAGCCACGTAGACAGACCACGTTCCAAGCTGGTGGAGGAGAATAGGGCGTAAAAATAGCCTCAATGTACTCTGAGCGTAAAGCAGTAGATTAGGCGTAAAATAGCCTTGACATAGACTTCCCGCGTAAAGTGGTTGTTAAATAACCTTGAGCGTAAAGTAGCTCAAATAGACTTTACGCACACGTCAGCTGTTGAGCGTAAAAGCTCGTATAGTCTTCGTGCGTAAAAGAAGCCATAGTGTGAGCGTAAAGTAGCTCAATCCACATACAAAACGACAACATTGGTCTCTGTATAAAACAAATCCCTTTGTGATATATGCCATCATTAAGATCTCTATGTCAGAGTTTGCATTAAATGCGAGATTTGACAGTTTTGTCCAGCGTAAGAGTGGCTGATCCGTCCTTGGCGTAAAACCATGGGTGTAGATCCGAGCGTAAAGTGATCAGCCTGCTTTAGGCATAAAGTGATTATCCTTGTCTTGGGCGTAAAGAGATTAACCGCTCTGTTTGGCGTAAAACCAATCACTTATGAATGAAATGATTCATCTCTTTGACTCTTTCTCTGAAGCACTTTTTACGCTCCTACATGGTTGTGGAGAACGTATCTAAAGGGAGAGGGTTTGAAAATCTTGGAGAAAGGAAGGGATTGTTGGCTTGGATGCTTTTCTCATAGATCACGTGAGATGCACATGCGTGTATGTTCAATTTGGAACATATTTGTAATGGTGTAAAAGCGTACCTATATAAATTATTTTTGTAAAAATTAAATAACACCATATTAGGAACGCTTTTATGATTCGGAACTCTTTTGCACCGTTCCAGCATCTTGGTACGAAAAATAGGCGTTCAGAATCGAAAAATACCTAGTGTTCCTAATTTGTCATTTTGGTGTAGTGCACGCACGAGCACGCTGCGCACGCGGGTAAAACTACCCACGACTGTCACTCCCCGTTCCCAAAATGCGTATTTTTATACATGTACAACTCATATATATATTTATTTAGTATTTATCATGTATTATCCTGTATTTAAATTCTTTTAATTTCATGTTAATTAATTATCTGCATTTTATTTCCTGCAATTTTATTCCTGCATTTTATTTTCTGCATTTTATTTCCTGCTGTTATTCTCTGCTTTTAGTCTTGTTTTTTAGGTTCGGGTTCATGGTGGTTCTTCTCGGGTTCATGGTGGTTCACATGAACCGAACCCACAAACCCCCACCTACCACCACCCTTCCTATTTAAGCCCCCATCTCCTTCTCTCTCCTCATAACTCTCATTCTTCACCATTACTTCTTCTTCCTCCTCATCACACTCTCCACCAACCCAACAGCAGGCAAGTACATCTTGCTTCTTGCTTCCACTTGAGAACCATTTTTATGGTTCATTATTCTTCCTCTCACGATTCTAAGAGAGTTTAGTTCTTAGCATTTTTGATTTCCTTGGCTCGTTTCTTACATATCTAAGTTGCTGTGTTTTCGGTTGACCATGGGTTTTGATCTCCCAACCTGGCATACTTTTCGGCTGGGAACTTCATTTTCTGGCTTGGAACGAAGGCTCAGTCACGCACACGTCTTTACGTGCCAGCGTAAATTTTCAGTCACGCACACGTCTTTACGTGTCAGCCTGAATTTTCAGTCATGCACACGTCTTTACGTGTCAGCGTGAATTTTTAGTCACGCACACGTCTTGGCATGTGTGCGTGAATTTTGAGTCACGCACACGTCTTTACGTGTTAGCGTGAATTTTTAGTCACGCTCACGTTCTTACGTGTCAGCGTGAATTTTCAGTCACGCTCACGTTCTTACGTGCCAGCGTGAATTTTGAGTCACGCTCACGTTCTTACGTGCGTGCGTGAATTTTTAGTCACGCACACGTCCTTACGAGTTAGCGTGAATTTTTAGTCACGCTCACGTCCTTGCGTGCGTGCATAAATTTCTTATCACTTTTCACGCTCACTTATGAGTGCGTGAATTTTCCTTCACGCTCACGCTGTGCGTGCCAACGTGAACCACTTGGCGTGACTTGTTGGCTTTAGCATAGACTTGTTTGCGTGACTTGTTGGCTTTATCATAGACTTGTTGGCGTGACTTCCTGACCTGGGTGTTTCTATTTGCTCTATAATTTATTCCTTTAATGATGGCATGATAATTCTTCTATTATATCCTTACGCCTTTTGGCATGAACTTGATAAAATCATGATATGTTAATATTGTTAATACAGATTGTTATGTGGAATGCACCTTGTGTCCTGATTGATCCATGGATACCCAGTATGACTGGAACTTAACTCTAAGGTGTTATAGACTCGACCCCATTTAATACTAATTGACTTTTATGCCTTGTCACCATTGATAATAATGGTTATCTTGACTATAATTGATCATGTGTTCCTAGTTGGAACTAAGAGACTGGCTAGTCGTCTTATTGAATTGAATGAATGAGACACGTTCATGTAATGAACTATCGTAATCGACTGGCTGCTCCCGAATATTGACATACATGCACATGCAGGCTTCAAATTCTTTATTTATTTATTTAGTTATTTATTTATCTTATAAAAACAGCATGTGTACTTTATGGTCAAGGCATGATTATTCCGTGGTTAGTTTGATTGTTGCATTACGCTATGTAAGACCTACAACCTAACCGCATGGGTAACGTTGCAGGATTGTGCATATCGTACTCCGTACGAAAGTACTCATTTGAATGACCATGATCCACGGCATGGGATTTCGCTCAACGTAAAGACCATTAAGTCAAATAAAATAATAATGGCATGGAGAGAATGGATTTCCGAGTTCTTACATGGCAGCCCTCTTGGGACTAGTAGTGCCCGACAGGCCGACTGGTTTCCACAGATACTGTAAATCTGTCACACGGGCAGGAAACGGTATCTGCTTATATATTAAATTGTACATGGTATATTAACGGCGAGCGTCTCGCTGGGACTCGTCTAATTACATGATTGGCGCAATTGATTGATTGGATAGACTAGCCTTGCTTGCACATAGTAAGAACTGAGGAATCCCTATTTACATAATTCCAGGATAACTTGGGACTCACAATAGCAAGCCGTAGTAATTGATTGGCCGTTCAAGATGATTTGTTTGTGCACTGTACCTACTCTGTTGCCTAACTGAGATGATCAGAATGTCAGGACATGACGGGCCAACTTCTGTCCTTGTTTGGTTGGGAGGTTGGTTCGAAGTGTCGTGATGTGATGTGAATCCTAGTGAAAAGCAGAGATCTATTATTATATTCTCTTACTTACTGGTTTAATCCTTTATATCGTGCTCCCTTGTGGTACTTGCTATTAGAGGTCTAACCTCTCTGGTTTTGCATGGCCAGATTTAGAGCCAGTCCTCGAGGATCCAGCTTACTTCTACCTCCAAGATGGTCAATACTAGGGGACTGATCGCAGGAAGACTCGAGTGGGTTTCTTACTTCATCGTTCATTTTGTTATTTACTTCATACTTAGCCGTTTGGCACCGACATGTTAGTCGGATTATCTTGCACTTACTTTTACATAATTGTAACTAAGTCAGACTTCAGCTGATAACAATTGTGTATATGTTACTATACCATCTGGCTATGTTTTGTAAAGCCAGATATCAAGAACATTTTGACTTGAGCGTTTGGGATGCCTTACTGCTTTATCTTATATGTTCTCTATTTCTGTTTCTTGTTTGAATGTTTGAGACAATAGATGTGAAGTGACCATAGTAAGACTTTTATGTAGTATGCACCCCCTCGTCTGGTTAGACAGCATTGATCGTATTATACGGTATTCATCTACCCGTAATACGTAGCTGGCTGAGTCATTCCCCCGCTCTCCAGTATTCTGGTTCTGGGGCGTGACAACGACGCACGATGCCTGCATGCACGGTGTACGGTCTACGTACTACACGCAGTGGCAAAACAGCCTACGGCACAAGGTACGGGTAAGCACGATGCGCAAGTGCACTGCATGCGTGTCACAACCCGCACCCGGATATACGGGTATGAATACGTGGGCCATGTACAGCCTACGCCGCAGTATCGACGGTAGGGCACTGTCAAGTACCCAATACTAACTACAACATCTAAAAGATCCATAACCATAAAGGTACTCATATCACATCACAAAAAGTAAGGAAGATAAGACAAAAAATAATAACAATATCACTAGAACAACTAAAATCTACAAGGATCATAAATGACATGAATGTGTCGGAGGCATAAACCGACAATGAAATATGAATCTAATAAGAAAGAATGGCCTAGAGTTCCCAGAAACAACTCACTGTAAATGGAACCTCGATATCTGTCACAGCTAGCGTCATCCTATAGTCCAATAATGTGGGACATAACAATCCTAATATTTGTCAACGTATCCAGTCAAGATTGGAACGAGCACAATCAACTAACAACAGTTCACAAGATAGGATAAAAGCTACAAGTCTGTAAATAGAGAGTATATACAAGAAATCATGAAATATACATGTGAGTATCATGGCAAGGTAAGATGTAAATCTAGAGCTAAAACAAGGCAAGTAAAACTGATCATGGCATGTATAAGAATCAAGAATCATCTATCTAGGTGTGTGAGTACTAGCTTCGATATGTGGCTGACTTGGGTCTGAACAAGGTCTAATGATCTAGCCAATCATACGTGGAGTGTAGGATTGGCATTCACAACGTCTACAAGAATAAACAAGGTGGATAATGACCACACATCTACACTAGTACTTCCCGTCCCCGACTGGTAGAGTGGATCCAAGCAAGACACGTCATGACACAAGATTCTCCGAAAAGGTAGCAAGTCTCCTCGAGAATCGTGTCTACTCAACGCACAAGGAACAAGGCAAGACTTGCACAATATATACCAAAGAAAACAAGGAATAACATCTCATGCCGGAATCCAGACAAATACCCATCTGTGTGAATAATGTGTCAAGAACAAGTATATCTACACTAAGTACATGAAGTATAACAGTTATCACAAATTAGAAAAGTTATCAGAGAATGTACTCGTCTGGGGTCCTGCTGTCAATATGAATCGAGGCTCAGAGTGAAGCCACAGACCTAAGGATGAGATATACAAGAGTCAATTAGGGTTCAAATAGTGTATGCTATGAAATCTAGGTCCAACTGAGGCAATCTAAGACAACTAAGACAAACTGGGTCAAACTAGTTCAAACTAAGGCAAACTGGGTCAAAGGTGGACTTACAGTTGACTTGGTCAACTGGTCAATTCCAAGTCCAATCTAGGTCAAACTAAGTCAATGGTTGACCTACAGTTGACTTTGGTCAATTGGTCAACTCTGGTCAAATCTAGTCAAACCTAGGTCAAATGTTGAATCTACTTCGACATTCAGTCAAAGTAGTCAACCATGGTCAAACAGGGTCAAGGCTAGTCTCTATAAACATCTACAGAGTCAACATATCAATTTTAGTGATTGTAAAATTATTGGAATTGATGGATCTCAAAATACAAACAAAAGAGAGAGATTATAACAATAGGGTGGTAGATAGGGGGAAAACCTACAGATGTTGTCGGATGGTGAACAACCATCACCAACGTGTCCAGAATGGTCGAAATAGCTAGAATAGCCTGCCCATAAGTCCAATTTGGACACAAGGGCAAAAAGATAATTTTGAGTCAAAATGATGTCCGTATCGGACCCACTTTGCACAAAAAATGTGTCAGAATAAAGGTCCTCAAAATCTAGCAAAATATATGTCCATGAATTCAGAATGACGATACAAACTCAACGGTATATCCGGAATTGGATTCCGATGACCCGATCTCAAATTGGTCCGTTGACCCGGATATTGGAATTCGATTTGCACGAAAATGCGTGTCGGAGCCAATGTCCACAACACTCAGCAAATTATATGTCAACGAGTCCAGAATCACGATACGGACTCAACGGTATATCCAGAATTGGATTTCGATGAGCCGATCTCAAAAAGTCTCGTTGACCCGGATCGTGGGGCCCATATTGCACCGAAATGTGTGTCAGGGTCCACGTCCTCCAAGCTAAGCAAATTTTATATAAAAATGTGCCAGAACGACGCCACGAGTCTACTGGTGGTTTCAGAAATTGAATCCGGAGACCCGGGTTCAAAATTAGGATTTTACAACTTAGAAATTATGAATTCGGACGGCCAACTTTGGCGTCGAATTCAACCATTCAAACGAGCTCACAATAAAACGAAAGTGAAATAACAGGAAGAGGGTTATATCAGCTATGCATAGGAACTGGTAGCACGTCAAACAGAGCTGCGATGGCAGAGTTATGAGTCGACGAAGTTGGCTCCACAAAACGGTCCAAAAATAACACAAGTTAAAGCGTCAACTTGGTGGCCGCTTTTGATGTATCAAACAACAAAATTAACGGACGAAACTTGAGGAAGAGGTAGAGGGATATACCGAGATTGTGATGGAGAAAAGAGTTTGCCGATCCAACGGTCGAATTTCCTAAAAATTGCACACGAAGTCGCTGCGATGAGGCGCACATTCTGAATTTTGTTCACGCGCGCGTCAACGTGATTACGTACAAAATACACGAATCGACTATGTATCGTGTCGGAGAGGAGAGCGCTGCCCAGGGGGTGTTCGTCGGGGTCGCTCGGAATCGGGGGCGGCCACGGCGACGCGTGGTGGCCGCCAGTTCCGTCGTGTGGCTACTGTGGCAGCTTCTACTGTCGTTCATGCTGCTACCGCTGCTTGCTGCAACTGCTGCTACTCGCTGCTGCTGGCTGCTGCTGCGTGCGGCGGTGCGGCCAGCCAGCGGCGACGACGACAGCCCAAGAGGAGGAAGGAGGAGAGAAGATGAGGAAGGGTGGTGGTGATCCTCGCGGTGGTGGTGGTGGTGTGGATGGTGTGGTGATGGTGGGGATGATGATGATATTGAAGGAGAAGAATGGAGGGGGTGATGGAGTGTGAAGAAGAAGAAGAAGGGAGGAGGAGAGGGAGAGGTCGGTTGAGAGAGGGGGGAGAGTGTGCTGGAGATGGGGAGGGGTGTGTTGATAGTGATGGGGGAGTTGGGGTGTGTGTGTGTGTGTATGTGTTGATGGGAGTGAGAGAGAGAGAGTTATTTGTGGGTGTGTGTATATATATTATATATAGAAAGAGGGAGAATGATAGATTAATTAGAGAGAGGGAAAGAGAAAAAGTATAGAGAGAGAGTGGGTAGGCCGGCCACATGGGGGGGTGATTTGTGTGTGAGTGTGAAGAGAGAGTAATTTAAATGAAGAGAGAGGGAGAGTGTATCTTATATATATATATATATATATATATATATATATATATATATATATATATATATATATATATATATATATATATATATTTGAATTTAAAAATATATATATATATTTGAATTTGATTTCTAACACTATTGTATTTGTCTTTTTCCCTACAAAAAATATTCTCCTCTCTTTTTTTGAATTTTCTAAATGAATTATTTTCGATAATTCATTTTTAATTAATTAATTTTGATCATTAAATGCTCTTTACTGTGACTTTGATTTCTAGAGCATCAGGGATGCCATTCTCTGGAAACTTTCTTCTCTAAGTTTGTAGTAGATAAGATTATCTTCAATTTGATATATCATGTCCAACTCAAACTTGTCCCCTTGTGCTCTTTTTGCTTCGCGCAACTTTCGGGTCAATTTAGACCAATTTATCGTTTGTCGTAATTTGTGACTTAACTTTCCAACTTAATTTTCGGTCCCGACATCAGTCCAATCCAGTAGACCCAATATATGGCCCTGGCCTGTTTTGAGTCTACTATGCACGTGCTATTTGCGTGCCACCAAATTTATCTCCCTTGTGCTCCCATTTCATCTATGATTTTAATTGGTTTAAATTTGTTATTTTAATTAAATCTTGGCCCCAACTCAACCAAACTTGGCCCAACACCCAATCTAATTTGGTGTATGCCCTATCATGACTGCCCATACATACCACTATTGTATTTGTCTTTTTCCCTGCAAAAAATATCCTCCTCTTTACACAAATTACGACAGACGATAAATTGGTCTAAATTGACCCGAAAGTTACGCGAAGCAAAAAGAGCACAAGGGGACAAGTTTGAGTTGGACATGATATATCAAATTGAAGATAATCTTATCTACTACAAACTTAGAGAAGAAAGTTTCTAGAGACTGGCATCCCTGATGCTCTAGAAATCAAAGTCACGGTAAATAGCATTTAATGATCAAAATTAATTAATTAAAAATAAATTATCGAAAATAATTCATTTAGAAAATTCAAAAATAAATCTCGAAAATTCAGGGGGCTTACAATGCGCGGTCAAAAATGCCCACGGCATAAGTTGCACGCAAGCACGGCGTACGGGCGTGCGTCAGAAAATCGTGCGGGCACGCGGCACGCAAGTTGCGCTGCGTACACGGGCAAAAATGCCTACGGCGCAAGGTGCGCACAAGCACGGTGCGCAGGCGCACGACAGAAAATTACGCGGGCGTATGGCACGCAAGTTGCGCTGCACGTACGGGCATAAATGCCTACTGTGCAAGCACGACACGCAGCGAAAATGCTGCGCATGGCACTGTTCATCATCCCGACAATACTGAAAGGTGTGGGGAACCCATGAACACAGAAATGGCATAACTTCCGCATACAAAATCAAAATCAAGCAGTTCAAAATCCAAAATTAGGTAGAATTGAATTCCCCACAACATGGAATCATTAGTTTTCGAAAATAACAAAGTTTAAGAGATCAAAAATAAGAAAAATAAAAAAAATGAAAAACTTAGATCTCCAAAAATATAACCATCAAAACCGAAAAGTCCAAATTCTAAAGAGGCTTTGAATTATGCAAGGAAGAGAATAGAACAAACAAAACAACATTGTTCAAGATTTGGCAAGATGTACTTGCCTAGGGTTGGAGGAGTAAATGTAGAAGAAGATGAAAAGTAAATGAAAAATAGAGGAGAGAGAGAAGTTGGTTTTTATACAAAACTCTTCTTATCTAAAACAAATCCAAACCAAGCCAAGCAAAGCAAAGCCAAGTTGAACCAAACCAAATTAAACCAAGTCAAGATTAAACCAAGTCAAGGCTAAGAAAGACAGGTCAAAATACGGGTCACCTGACAACTGTGAGAAATTCGTACATGTATACTGAGAATACGTATAACAAAAAAAAGGAAGTGACAGACATGCCGTCGGTATACACTAGTATACTGGCGGTATGCCGGTCAAGGAGAAAAATATATAAGTTGGAAAAAATTTAAAGCGCTCCGAAAACCAAGAAAATACGAAATACAGTATAAAAATACATATTTGTATATAAATACCGATAACGTGAGACGAGTCTCACACTTATTTATAATGATGAAAGAGCCTAGTGGTAGCAACGGGAGGCCCTACGCGGAAGGTGCAGGTTCGAATCTTCCCTTGACATTTGTCAAGCCGGAGAAAATGACACTTCAATATATATATATATATATATATATATATATATATATATATATATATATATATATATATATATATATATATATATATATATGCCGATGACCTCTAGCTCAAGTGGTTAGAGTGAGACACATCCACCCAAAAGGTTGCATGTTGGAGCAACGGGAGAAGCACATTTAATTCCATGTGGAGTAATAAATGTCAGTACAAGCCGGATGCAGTAAGATACAAGTGTTGGTACGGGATTAAACGATGAAGATTCTTTAAAACCAATCTCACTTCATCATTTTTGCCAATGACCCTAGCCTAGTGGTAGCGGTGAGGCATGTGGCCCAAGTAGTGTTCGAGAGATCGATTTCCGGTGGGAGCGTTCGACACAATTACTATTTTCAATATATATATATATATATATATATATATATATATATATATATATATATATATATATATATATATATATATATATATATATATATATATATGGGGAGGTAGCTATTCTATGTCACAGATAAAATATAACAGAGTGATTACTTGCTTTATCTTAAATATAAAAAGAAATTTCAAAACCTTCTCCATGGTAGGACAATCTCCTTTTTTTCAAACACATTTCTTGAGTACTTTCTTTATGTGACATGCACTACAAGAAAAAAGGCTTTTCTTGACGGCGTTTCTCCGTTAAAAAATGGATATCTTGATAGTTGCGGATCCGTCAAGTAGGTCGGAGTCAAGAAAAGTCCCCATTTTTTTTACGGTTGCTGGCTGGACTTTTTTTTTGACGGTTTTTGGCCGTCATATGAAGTAGTTTTATTGACTGGTTTTAGCCGTCAAGATAACAGTTTTTAGAAACCGTCAACATAGGTAAAAAAATTTCTTGACTCCGACCTAGATGACGGTTATTAGCCGTCAAGAAAATCTTCAATGAAAAGAGCAGTTGCAGCAGGATTGAGTTAATTGTTGACGTTTTGTAACCGTCAAGAGAAGCTAAATTATGTATAGCAAAAAATTTATTTATAATTATATATAATGAAACGAACACACACATAACATCAAAAATCCAGAAGATATACACACATCAAATAATTGTATTATCCAATTTTTATATTAACAAACTATATTGTTCATACACCACAAACTTCCAACACATCTAATATAAGTTCAACTACAAACATCCAACACACGTCCAACCACAACATATTCAACCAAAGTATGTAGTTTTTGTACATCTTAAACATCCAAAACTGATATTTATATAACTAAAAATAAAATATGTAGCAAATTCGGCCGGTGCATATCCCTCCCATATTCACAACACCTTCATTTTCCATGTAGTCCCTGAGAGAAAAAGGGAATTGTATTTAATCATTATATGCACATGTTTGTATAAATTGATATCAACTTAGAATCTAGATTGGAGATAAAATTCTATTAAGAGCAACCTACATCTACATTATACTAACCAACCCTACATGCTAATTGCTAGGCCATGTTGGAATCAAACAGACCCAAATCAAACAGACACGCTGATAATTCTATTTAAGGTTCATGTCAATCCCAGACCCAATTCCTCAACATGAATTGTTGAAAACTCGACAGAGCCATAAATGATAAGTCTTTTATGACCTGAGCCAACCTACAGTAGATTGTGAAATTATGTTTGTTTCACTTCATGTATCTTAATAATTGATAGTCAACCTAATTTTATCCCATATTATTGCCAATTGCCATAAGTATGTTTGTTTACACTTTCATTCATATAGAAACAATGCAATTATGTCACTCCCCGTTCCCAGAATGCGTATTTTTATACACGTACAACTCATGTATATTTATTTAGTATTTATCATGTATTATCCTGTATTTAAATTCCTCTAAATTTATGTTAATTAATTATCTGTATTTTATTTCCTGCAATTTTATTCCTGTATTTTATTTCTGTATTTTATTTTCTGCTGTTATTCTTTGCTTTTTAGTCTTGCTTTGGGTTCGGCCTATGGAGGGTTTTTCTCGGGTTCATGGTGGTTCACATGAACCGAACCACCACAAACCCCCACCTACCACCACCCTTCCTATTTAATGCCCCATCTCCTTCTCTCTCCTCATAACTCTCATTCTTCACCATTACTTCTTCTTCTTCTTCTTCCTCATCACTCTCTCCACCAACCCAAACAGCAGGCAAGTACATCTTGTTTCTTGCTTCCACTTGGAGAACCATTTTTATGGTTCATTTCTCTTCCTCTCATGATTCTGAGAGAGTTTAGTACTTAGCATTTTTGATTTCTTTGGCTTGTTCTTCTCGGTTGGCCATGGGTTTTGATCTCCCAACCTGGCGCGCTTTTCGGGATAGATGGTTCATGTTGTAGAGCTTCTCCTTCTACACCATTCTGAACTGGGAAGTTCATTTCTGGCTGGAACGAAGGTTTAGTCACGCACACGTTCTTACGTGTTAGCGTGAATTTTGAGTCACGCTCATGTTCTTACGTGCCAGCGTGAATTTTTAGTCACGCACACGTCTTTACGTGTCAGCGTGAATTTTTAGTCACGCTCATGTTCTTACTTGCGTGCGTGAATTTTTAGTCATGCACACGTCTTTACATGCGTGCATGAATTTTTAGTCACGCTCATGTTCTTACGTGTTAGCGTGAATTGTTAGTCACGCTCACGTTCTTACGTGCCAGCGTGAATTTTGAGTCACGCTCACGTTCTCACGAGCGTGCGTAAATTTTTAGTCATGCTCACGCCTTTATGTGCCAGCGTAACATTTGAGTTACGCACACGTCTTTGCGTGCGTGCGTGAATTTCTTATCACTTTTTACGTCGTACGTGCGTGAATTTCTTGTCACGCTTTTCATGCTTTTTCACGCTCACGTTATGAGTGCATGAATTACTTTTTCACGCTCACGCTGTTTACACGCTCACTCCAACCTGCTAGACTTGGCGTGACTTGTTGGCCTTAGCATAGACTTCTTGGCGTGACTTGTTGGCCTTAGCATAGACTTGTTGGCGTGACTTCTAACCTGGGTGTTACTATTTGTTCTATAACTTATTCATTTAATGATGGCATGATAGTTCTCCTATTATATACTTATGCTTTTGGCATGAACTCGATAATCATGATATGTTAATATTGCTAATACATATGGTTATGTAGAACGTGCCCTGTGTCTTGATTGGTTTATGGATACCCAGTAATACTGGAACTTAACCCTGAGAGTCGTAGACTCGACTCCACTGAGTACTATTTGATTTTCATGCCTTGTCACCATTGATAATGATTATGACATTGACTAATAATTGATCATGCGTTCCTAGTTGGAACTAAGAGACTGGCTAGTCGTCTTATTGAATTGAATGAATGAGACACGTTCATGTAATGAACTATTGTACTCGATTAGCCGATTCCGAATATTGGCATACAGGCACATGCAGGCTTCAAATTATTTATTTATTTATTTAGTTATTTATTTATCTTATAAAAAAATAGCATGTGTACTTTATGGTCAAGGCATGATTATTCCGTGGTTAGATTTGATTGTTGCATTACGCTATGTAAGACCTGCAACCTAACCGCACTGGTATCATTGTAGAGTTGTGCATATCGTACCCCATACGAAAGTACTCATTTGAATGACCATGATCCACGACATGGAACTTCACTCAACGTAGAGACTATTAAGTCAAATAAAATAATGATGGCATGGAGAGAAAGGATTCTCGAGTTCTTACATGGCAGCCCTCTTGGGACTAGTAGTGCCCGACAGGCCGACTGGTTCCCACATATACTGTAAATCTGTCATACGGACAGGAACGGTATCTGCTTATATTATTGTACATGATATATTAACGGCGGACGTCCCGCTGGGACTCGTCTAATTACATGATTGGCGCAATTGATTGATTGGATAGACTAGCCTTGCTTGCACATAGTAAGAACTGAGGAATCTTTATTGCATAATTCTGAGGTAACTTGGAACTCACAATAGCAAGCCGTAGTAGTTGATTGGCCGTTCAAGATGATTTATTTGTGTACTGTACCTACTCTGTTGCCTAACTGAGATGATCAGAATGTCAGGATATGAGGGCTAACCTCTGTCCTTGTTTGGTTGGGAGGTTGGTTCGAAGTATCGTGATGTTATGTGAATCCTAGTAGAAAGCATAGATCTATTATTATATTCTCTTACTTACTGGTTTAATCCTTCATATCGTGCTCCCTTGTGGTACTTGTTATTAGAGGTCTAACCTCTCTGATTTTGCATGGCCAGATTTAGAGCCAGTCCTCGAGGATCCAGCTTACTTCTACCTCCAAGATGGTCAATACTAGGGAAATGATCGCAGGAGGACTCGAGTGGGTTCCTTACTTCACCGCTCGTTTTGTTATTTACTTCATACTTAGCCGTTTGGCACCGACATGTTAGTCGGATTGTCTTGTACTTACTTTTACATGATTGTAATTAAGTCAGACTGCAGCTGATAACAATTGTGTATATGTTACTATACCATCTGGCTATGTTTTGTAGAGCCAGATCTCAAGAACATTTTGACTAAGCGTTTGGGATGCCTTACTGCTTTATCTTACATGTTCTCTATTTTTGCTTCTTGTTTGAATGATTGAGACAATAGATGTGAAGTGACCATAGTAAGACTTTCATGTAGTATGTACCCCCTCGTCTGGTTAGACAGTATTGATCGTATTATACGGTATTCATCTACCCGTAATACGTAGCTGGCTGAGTCATTCCCCCGCTCTCCAGTATTCTGGTTCTGGGGCGTGACAAGGTTTTAGTGGTAGCCCATGCAAGTCTGATTTCAGACTTGTAGGGTGTTTTGGGTTATAGGATGTCTCAATCACACGTTTTCCTTCCTTGATCTCATGATTCATTATTCTCAACCCTTGCTTGACATTCCGGTATCCTTTGACTTCATTGATCCTTTATGTTCGGTTGTTTGATTGTTCTCTTGTCCATTTTTTTAGGGCCACTTCGTCCGTATCGGTCAGAGCTGGACAACAGCAGGGGCAACATGGACAGCCTGACCATGCTGGTCGGCAACAAGGGCCAGTACTAACTCAAGAGGCTACTCAGGAAGAAGTGATAGTAGAGCCAGCAGCTGGATCGCAGTATCCGGATGTTCCACCACCACCAACAGTTCCACCTACCCAAGTGGACACACCAGCCCTTCTGGAGATCATGAGAGGAATAATGGCTACTCAGCAACATCAGATGTTGGCCCAGCAGTGCATGCACACTCAGCTACAAGAGCAGAATGTGTTGCTCAACCAAGGATTGCAGACGGCTTTGGAAAGAGAAGTGAGGACTGATTCAGGAGCATCAGCCAGGTTTTGCAAGTACAATCCCCGCCGTTTCGAGGGTACGGAGGATGCCATCTCAGCAGATGCATGGCTTAAGGACATGGAGGCTATTCTGACAGCAGCTAAGGTGCCAGCAGAAGAACGTGTTGATCTAGTGAAGTTGTTACTTCAGGATCTCGCACGTGATTGGTGGGAATCAGAGGAAGTGGACATCAGACGTCCTGTGGCTTGGGACGATTTTACTGCCAGGTTCAAGACCAAGTACTATGGAGTTGTGGCACAGTTTGAGCTACAATAGAAGTTTATCAACCTCAGGCAGGCTGGCAAGACTGTAGATGCTTATGCAGCAGAGTTCTGCAGATTGAGTAGATTCGCCCCAGAGATGGTAGCAACAGAGAGCCAGAGGGCTATGAGGTTTCAGCAAGGGTTACATCTTGAGCTCTTGCAATTGATAGAGGGGCACAATTACCAGACTTTTGACGAAGTGTTGACGGCAACTCGAAGGCATGAGATCACCATTCAGAGGCTTGCGGCAAGGACTGGGGGTCAGAAGAGATCCCACAGTCAGATTGAAGGAGGAAGGGGAGCAGCGCCCCGAACAACAGCACCATCCACTGGCATTCGTATCCACGATGTGGCGATACGAGGACCAGTACCACCACCCAGGCAGCAGCAACAGCAACAGAGGAAGAACCAGCAACCCCCGACGGGCTGCACTTATTGTGGGAAGATGGGGCACACTAGAGATGTGTGTCGGACATTGAATGGACTGTGTCTGATATATGGAAATCCAGACCATCGGGTTACCATATGTCCCATGAATTCGAGGTCAGGAGGACCAGGACAGCAGTTTCCTACTCTGCCAGCACCAGGGGCAGGACAGTATCGAGGACCAGCGGTGGCATTAAGGTCGTTGGCACAGCGTCCGCAGGTTCAGATGTTTCGGCAGCAGGGGCCGCCGTTGCAGCAACACCAGCATAGACCACCCCAGCATCATCAAGGAAGGGGCCAGCAGCAGCACCAGGCTAGGCCGCAGCATGGAAACCAGCAAGGAGGTCGAAGGCAAGCATTCACTCTGTCCTTGGAGGAGGCATTGGCATCGGGAGATGTTGTGGCAGATAACATTCTCGTCGTCTCATATCCCGCAGTAGTATTGTTTGATTCAGGAGCATCCCACTCATTTATATCTGCACAATTTGCGACACGACTAGGAATGGAGTTCGAGGCATTACCAGGGAGGTTGAATATACTTACTGGTAATGGGCTCGTAGGAGTTAGTAGAGTTATTTTAGCATGTAGCGTTGTAGTTTGCGGGCATTCCTTACCCGCCCGGTTGATAGAATTTTCTGTTGGAAATTTTGACGTTATCTTAGGCATGGACTGGCTGAAAGACAGTCATGCGACAATAGATTGTCGTAGAGGGAGTGTATCTTTTGATATTCCAGGCATGAAGCGGTTCACCTTAGTCAGATCAGAGACAACTCAGCAAGAGCAGGGAGTAGTAACGGCAATGGAAGAAGTTCAGATTCCGAAGGTAGTTGAAGAGTTTCTAGACGTATTTCCTGAAGAATTCCCAGGTCTACCACCGGTTAGGAATATTGAGTTCAGCATAGAATTGGCACCAGGAACTAAACCGATATCAGATCGAGTTTACAGAATGGCAGATTCAGAGCAGGCCAAGGTATATCAGCATATAGAGGAACTGAAGAAGAAGAAGTTCATCCAAGCTAGCGTGTCACTATGGGCAGCACCAGTGGTACTTGTAGGGAAGAAGGATGGGTCATCCAGATTGTGCATTGACTACAGAAAGCTTAACGCGGCAACAGTGAAGAACAAGTACCCATTACCCAGGATCGACGACTTATTTGATCAGTTGAGCAAGGCTAGAGTTTTTTCCAAGATAGATCTTCGTTCAGGGTACCATCAGGTGAGGGTTCGAAAGGAGGATATTCCCAAGACAGCATTCAGGTCGAAGTATGGGCATTATGAATTCTTAGTAATGCCGTTTGGTTTGACCAATGCTCCAGCAATATTCATGGATTTGATGAATCGCATCTTTATGCCATACTTAGACCAGTCTGTCGTTGTGTTCCTTGACGATATTCTCGTATACTCTGCTAGTGAAGAGGAGCATGAAGACCACCTCAGAAAAGTGTTGCAGGTTTTGAGAGAGAACCAGTTGTATGCCAAGCTCAGTAAGTGTGAGTTCTGGACGAATCATATTTTATTTTTAGGTCACATCATATCAGGAGCCGGAGTAGCAGTAGATCCCAAGAAGATAGAAGCAGTAGAAAGTTGGCCAGTATCCAAGACCGTAGCAGATATGCGGAGCTTCTTGGGATTGGCAGGATATTACAAAAGGTTTGTGTCAGACTTTGCAAGGCTTTCAGCACCCATGACCCGCTTGACCCGGAAGGATGTACCATTCGTTTGGTCGAAAGAATGTCAGATATCATTTGAGACTTTGAAGCAGAAGTTGATATCAGCACCTATTCTTTCATTGCCAGTTGGACCCGGAGGTTTTACAGTATATTGTGATGCGTCAGGTAAAGGACTTGGATGTGTCCTTATGCAACATGGAAAGGTGATAGCATATGCATCTAGGTAGCTTCGGGACCACGAGAAGAATTACCCAACTCATGATTTGGAGTTAGCGGCAGTAGTGTTTGCTCTGAAGCTGTGGAGGCATTACTTATATGGTGACCGAGTGGACATGTACACAGACCATAAAAGCCTGAAGTACATCTTTACTCAGAAGGAACTAAACATGAGGCAGAGAAGATGGCTAGAGTTGATTAAGGATTATGACGTAGAGCTTCAGTATCATCCAGGCAAGACTAATGTGGTAGCAGACGCTCTCAGCAGGAGAGACGACGCATTTAGGATAGCACAGAAGCATATTTTAAAAGATCTTCAAGAGATGGACATCGAAGTTATACTTCCTAGTGATGTAGGAGTTCTAACAAGTCTGCAAGTTCAATCCGACTTGGTAGGCAGGATCAAGACAGCTCAGGCACAAGACCTAAGGATTCAGAAGCTTAGGGCAGAATGTGAGTCAGGACTCAGGAAGGAGATGAGAATTCATGAAGATGGTACACTTAGGTTTGGATCACGTCTATGTGTGCCTAGTGGAGATATCAGACAGGAGGTTATGGCAAAAGCTCACAGTTCTCAGTATTCTATTCACCCTGGAGGGACCAAGAGGGACCAAGATGTACCAAGATATCAAGCAGCATTTTTGGTGAAACAGGATGAAGAGAGAGATAGCTAGATTTGTTTTCCGTTGCTTGGTATGTCAGCAAGTGAAGGCAGAACAACAGAGGCCAGCTGGGTTATTGCAACCGCTTCCCATCCCGGAATGGAAATGGGAGCATATTACAATGGACTTTGTGACCGATTTACCGAGATCACCAAGTGGTAAGGACACTATTTGGGTAATAGTGGACCGACTTACGAAGGCAGCACACTTTCTTCCTTTCAGAGTAGGGCAATCTACAGAAAAGTTGGCAGAGTTGTATATGCAACAGATAGTCAGGCAGCATGGAGTCCCAGTCAGTATTGTGTCGGATCGAGATACCCGCTTTACATCATATTTCTGGAAGAGCTTACATCATAGTCTGGGTACCAAGTTAAGATTTAGCACGGCCTACCATCCGCAAATGGATGGACAATCAGAAAGAACGATTCAGACTTTAGAAGACATGTTACGAGCTTGCACTCTAGATTTTGGAGGGTCTTGGGAGAGTCACCTGC
Source organism: Iris pallida (assembly GCA_029216955.1). Taxonomy (NCBI): domain Eukaryota; kingdom Viridiplantae; phylum Streptophyta; class Magnoliopsida; order Asparagales; family Iridaceae; genus Iris; species Iris pallida. The sequence continues at coordinate 11,816,275 of JANAVB010007399.1, forward strand.
ACTTAGTCGAGTTCTTATACAACAATAGTTATCAAGCCAGTATCCAGATGGCGCCATTTGAAGCACTATATTGTAAGAAGTGCAGGTCGCCGCTTGCATGGGATGATATCGGAGAGAGGAAGATGTTAGGCCCAGAAATGATTGTTCAGACGGTTGAAGTGGTTAAGGGGATTAGAGAGCGACTTCGAGTTGCGCAGGACCGACATCGTCATTGGGAGGACCAGCATCGTAGGCCGTTAGAGTTCTCTGTTGGGGACCACGTAGTCTTGCAGATCTCACCTACTCGTGGGGTCATTAGATTTGGCGTTCGCGGAAAATTGAGTCCGCGGTACGTGGGCCCATTTGTTATCCTTGATCGGGTAGGCGATGTTGCTTATCGTTTATCCCTCCCACCTTCGTTACGAGAGGAGCATGACATGTTTCATGTATCTCAATTACGTAGGTATGTATCGGACCCAAGCCATGTCCTCGATCATTCTGAGCTGGTTGTTGGTACCAACATGTCTTACGAGGAACAGCCTGTGTCCATTTTGGACCGAAGAGAGAAGATACTTAAGAATCGAACAATTAGTCTTGTCCGTATTGCTTGGGGTCATCACTCCTTGGGAGAGTCAACGTGGGAACGTGAGGATGATATCCGATCACGGTATCCACACCTGTTTGACTCACAAGGTATATCTCTTTCAGTATACCTTGATTTTCCTGATTCTTCATGCTTATCACCTTATGGGTAGAGCTACTTGATATCGTGGATTGATGAATTTACATATATAGTGCTTGCTTTTGATATGGTAAAAAGGATTGCTTGCTCACTAGAATTGCTGGTATTAGTTTAGCTCCGATATTTCTACCTGCTTGGATTTGAAATTCCGAGGACGAAATTTTTCTAAGGTAGGTAGAAATGTCACTCCCCGTTCCCAGAATGCGTATTTTTATACACGTACAACTCATGTATATTTATTTAGTATTTATCATGTATTATCCTGTATTTAAATTCCTCTAAATTCATGTTAATTAATTATCTGTATTTTATTTCCTGCAATTTTATTCCTGCATTTTATTTCTGTATTTTATTTTCTGCTATTATTCTCTGCTTTTTAGTCTTGCTTTGGGTTCGACCTATGGAGGGTTTTTTTCGGGTTCATGGTGGTTCACATGAACCGAACCACCACAAACCCCCACCTACCACCACCCTTCCTATTTAATGTCCCATCTCCTTCTCTCTCCTCATAACTCTCATTCTTCACCATTACTTCTTCTTTTTCTTCCTCATCACTCTCTCCACCAACCCAAACAGCAGGCAAGTACATCTTGTTTCTTGCTTCCACTTGGAGAACCATTTTTATGGTTCATTCTCTTCCTCTCATGATTCTGAGAGAGTTTAGTACTTAGCATTTTTGATTTCTTTGGCTTGTTCTTCTCGGTTGGCCATGGGTTTTGATCTCCCAACCTGGCGAGCTTTTCGGGATAGATGGTTCATGTTGTAGAGCTTCTCCTTCTACACCATTTTGAACTGGGAAGTTCATTTCTGGCTGGAACGAAGGTTTAGTCACGCACACGTTCTTACGTGTTAGCGTGAATTTTGAGTCACGCTCATGTTCTTACGTGCCAGCGTAAATTTTTAGTCACGCACACGTCTTTACGTGTCAACGTAAATTTTCAGTCACGCTCATGTTCTTACGTACGTGCGTAAATTTTTAGTCACACACACGTCTTTACATGCGTGCGTGAATTTTTAGTCACGCTCATGTTCTTACGTGTTAGCGTGAATTGTTAGTCACGCTCACGTTCTTACGTGCCAGCGTGAATTTTGAGTCACGCTCACGTTCTCACGAGCGTGCGTAAATTTTTAGTCATGCTCATGCCTTTATGTGCCAGCGTGACATTTGAGTTACGTACACGTCTTTGCGTGCATGCGTGAATTTCTTATCACTTTTCACGCCGTGCGTGCGTGAATTTCTTGTCACGCTTTTCACGCTTTTTCACGCTCACGTTATGAGTGCGTGAATTACTTTTTCACGCTCACGCTGTTTACACGCTCACTCCAACCTGCTAGACTTGGCGTGACTTGTTGGCTTTAGCATAGACTTCTTGGCGTGACTTGTTGGCCTTAGCATAGACTTGTTGGCGTGACTTTCTAACCTGGGTGTTACTATTTGTTCTATAACTTATTCATTTAATGATGTCATGATAGTTCTCCTATTATATCCTTATGCTTTTGGCATGAACTCGATAATCATGATATGTTAATATTGCTAATACATATGGTTATGTAGAACGTGCCCTGTGTCTTGATTGGTTTATGGATACCCAGTATGACTGGAACTTAACCCTGAGAGTCGTAGACTCGACTCCACTGAGTACTATTTGATTTTCATGCCTTGTCACCATTGATAATGATTGTAACATTGACTAATAATTAATCATGTGTTCCTAGTTGGAACTAAGAGACTGGCTAGTCGTCTTATTTATTTATTTATCTTACAAAAAAACAGCATGTGTACTTTATGGTCAAGGCATGATTATTTCGTGGTTAGATTTGATTGTTGCATTACGCTATATAAGACCTGCAACCTAACCGCACTGGTATCGTTGTAGAGTTGTGCATATCGTATCCCGTACGAAAGTACTCATTTGAATGACCATGATCCACGGCATGGAACTTCACTCAACGTAGAGACTATTAAGTCAAATAAAATAATGATGGCATGGAGAGAAGGAATTCCCGAGTTCTTATATGGCAGCCCTCTTGGGACTAGTAGTGCCCGACAGGCCGGCTGGTTCCCACAGATACTGTAAATCTGTCACACGGGCAGGGAACGGTATCTGCTTATATTATTGTACATGATATATTAACGGCGGGCGTCCCGCTGGGACTCGTCTAATTACATGATTGGCGTAATTGATTGATTGGATAGACTAGCCTTGCTTGCACATAGTAAGAACTGAGGAATCTTTATTGTATAATTTCTAGGTAACTTGGAACTCACAATAGCAAGCCGTAGGAGTTGATTGGCCGTTCAAGATGATTTGTTTGTGTACTGTACCTACTCTGTTGCCTAACTGAGATGATCAGAATGTCAGGACATGACGGGCCAACCTCTGTCATTGTTTGGTTGGGAGGTTGGTTCGAAGTGTCGTGATGTTATGTGAATCCTAGGGGAAAGCAGAGATCTATTATTATATTCTCTTACTTACTGGTTTAATCCTTCATATCGTGCTCCCTTGTGGTACTTGCTATTAAAGGTCTAACCTCTTTGGTTTTGCATGGCCAGATTTAGAGCCAGTCCTCGAGGATCCAGCTTACTTCTACCTCCAAGATGGTCAATACTAGGGGAATGATCGCAGGTGGACTCGAGTGGGTTCCTTACTTCACCGCTCGTTTTGTTGTTTACTTCATACTTAGCCGTTTGGCACCGACATGTTAGTCGGATTGTCTTGCACTTACTCTTACATAATTGTAATTAAGTCAGACTGCAGCTGATAACAATTGTGTATATGTTACTATACCATCTGGCTATATTTTGTAGAGCCAGATCTCAAGAACATTTTGACTAAGCGTTTGGGACGCCTTACTGCTTTATCTTACATGTTCTCTATTTTTGCTTCTTGTTTGAATGATTGAGACAATAGATATGAAGTGACCATAGTAAGACTTTCATGTAGTATGCACCCCCTCGTCTGGTTAGACAGCATTGATCGTATTATACGGTATTCATCTACCCGTAATACGTAGCTGGCTGAGTCATTCTCCCGCTCTCCAGTATTCTGGTTCTGGGGCGTGACAAATTAGTTAATACTTAGTGTCTATTACATTGTAGCGATTCCCTTAACATTTACTTTTTAAATTCATGCTAATTGTTTTATAGATAATAAATATCCAACATTTTTGTCACTTTTAGAAGCGCTATGACTAGGCTGAAATATTAGGTTAAAGGTTAAGCTGGCCCAAAAGCCAAATCTGAAACTTACAGAAGTGCAATGAGTGATGATTGAATCATCAAATGCAACTCTAAATGCAAATCTGAAACTTACACTTATGCAACCTGCAGGAGGCTTGTGTGGGTGCAAACAGTGCTGATTTGTTTGGCCATGCACTGCAGGAAGGAATAGCAGCAGTGTGCAGAGTGTTTTGCAGGCAAGTGTATATGTTGTAGCAGGGTAATAGAGTGTGTGGGTAGTAAGGGACTTGTGGAGGTATAGGTCCATATGTATGAGGATCATGTAGGGGATAGCTACAGGAAGAACTGCAATTGGAACTGCAGTTAGGAATACTGCATAAATTATAGACTGTACACATTTGTGTACTGCAGGGAGAGGTGGTAGAGCAGGGCCTATAGGCTTACCCTTCACAGGATTGCTGCAAAAAAAAATGTGTAGAGATGACTAAGTTGTATCAGTCATATATGGATACATCAAAAATGTGTAGGAATGATCTGCTTTCCAGGACCTAGAGCAAGCAAAGAAGACACCAAGTTTCTAGTGCAACAACAAGCCTTCAACAGGAAAAGTAATCATTAAACTTAAAGAAATGAAAAAAAAATACTATCTCTTGATGGTTTTTGCTACAAAATATTAAGAGCCCTAGTATCTCTTCCTTCCTAGAAACGATTAAGATATTTTTTTTCTTAATACATAATATTAAGAGAAGCATTTTTCATGTATAAAGGAACAAAAAAAAACGCACAACTAAGTCACCAAAAGTGGACTTTATATCAAACTTCAGACAAGAAAGTAAAAGCAGCATTACTGACCTATAAATGAAACTCAACACTAAGATAAACCCAGTTAGTGATCTTAATACTAGAAGGTTCCTTGTATGTGTTGGTACAAATAGTAGTTCACAACCAGATAAAATTTTAGAAATGCAAGAGCGTTACCTGTGAGAAGTCAGCAATTAACGATTCTTTGTCCATCTCTACAGCGTCCAACTCCCATTGCAGAACATCTATGAACTGTCCATGAAAACAAAGAAATAAGATAGTCAGCAAGTTACATGAAAAGACAAATTTATTCAATTAAGAAAACAATGACAAGACAAACATTACAAATATGTTTTCCAAAACATTACAAATATGTTTTTCCAAAACATGCCTCTTTGTAGTTACATAACAGTTACAAAACAACACCAAAAAGTACACCAACAAATACTAGATCACCAAAAAAGGTCGTGCCCGTGTCACTGTGTCCATGCAATAAATATAGCCAAACAAACGATGAGTATCATAGCTTGAGACAATTAAGCTATTTTGAAGACTTGAAGGCCCCAAGGGACCAATGATTTTCAGCATAATACAATATAAAGAGAATTCCTTGTTTCAACGATTTATCTAAAACTGCCAAATATGAGATTAAGAATACTCCAACCACATTATTTCTTGTTCTTTTGCATTAATTTTATCACAAGTGCACTGTGCTTTTGTTTTTTTAGTGTAAATGCTTGAGACCTTATAAAAAAAATCAACCTCTTGTAAGCCTTTAAGTTAGAGGGACCAAATCAAAATTTATTGTCAAAATGGGAGTTGTATCCTAATTTTCTATTGAGTATTTTACCTGTTCTATGTCAAGAAGACAAGTCGAGCTTGGAAGATTTAAATTGTTGTCATGTAATAGTACATTTGCGTGAATTGTCTATTTTATTCGAATTAGGATTCAAATCCATGTCCATTTCCTCCTCTTTTACTAGTGTTATCATTTGACCACCCAATTGGTGGGAAGCAAGATAGAAGTTGTACATATAAATCAACAGAAAGAGTAATGCATACTTGAAAGTTATACATTGATCCTTATTGATGGCGCTTCTTGAATTCAATAAGCTATCAACATTGACTACCAAAATAATACACAACACAGAAGCTGCTAAATCCTCCCTAAACTAAACTATGTTATTATATACCATATAGGAAAACTCTGATTATTATATGTAATATACATCCCTTATGATTTGGAATGAACGAGTACAATTAATCCAAGAGCATAATCCAGAAACAATTATTATTGATGCATCAGCCACTATTGCTAGGAGTCGATGTGTTCTGCCATCTCTCAGCAATAGAAGATTAGGACACACGCTAAAATACGTGTCGTGTCCGCACTGTGGGGTCGTACAGTATTTGTGTCCGTGCATTCTTGAAAGAGTTCTTATTTGCAAAATGGAACGAATGAACACGTGGTGTGCATGATCGACGAAAAATAACAAGTATCTTGAGAGATATCATGTGCAGATTGTAGACGGAGAAGACTGACATTTGAGGAGTAACTCCTCACATATGTTAATATCCTAGGATAATGCACAATAGTTCAGTAAGAACATATGAAATTTACCATCGTAATTAGCTTCTAACCAACATTGCCATGTGATTTGGTTATTGTCAATATAACTCATCAGAGAAGCCTCCATCCGCCCCCTCACCCTCTAAGGCATGGGCATCACCTCCTCAAAGAAGCCTAATATAGAGAAACCAAATGAAAAGAAGGAAATACAACATATCAGCATCAACCAACAAATGTGTGCAGTTTCAGGAAAAAAATTATCATAAATATCATGACTAAGACATTTCAACAAACACCATTCATCCTGCCAGCAGTCTACGCCGCATGCCTCCTCCCTCACTGGAGGCAGGCGAGCGGAGGCCGATGCAGGCGTTGATCAGCCCATCGTAGGTGGCGAAGGAGAGCTTGTCGGCGCCGCGGTGGCGGAGGACTGGAGGATCTCGAAAAGCTCGAGGTCTTCTATGGACTTTCCGAAGAAGGCCAGCTTCTCGATCTAGGTTTAGAGGAAGGAGGGACATAGAAAAACTAGACCAATCTTCGATTAGGACACCCTACCCCCTAATTTCGAACCCAGAGCAAGCTCGAAATTTTGCTCGAGGAAGTCCGGGGAGACGACACTCGACACGGCCTCTAAACATGAATTTGATCCAAATCCATCTAAACCAGAAATCAATACACACCTCAAGCAAATTTCACAGATTTTGGGGCCGAGAATCCGGTTGGCCGGCGAGTGGCGGAGGTAGGAGCCGATGGTGTAGCGGATGGGTCGTTGAACTTTTGCTTGTGGGAAGAGAATCGTCCGCCATTAGAGAGAGAGGGAAAGATATCAGATTGAAACCCTAGAAGGTTAGGAAGAGAGGAAAATTAGGATTAGAGTTTCTCTCTTAGGAAGGAGAACGAAGAGTTGTGGGAGACTCTTTAGAGGAGAGGAGAGGAGAGGGGCTCTCTCTCTTAGGGAGGAGAGGGTTAGGAAGAGGAGGAGGAAAGGAAAGGGGGATCGAGAAAAAGTTTGCGGGATTTCTCGATTAAAAAGAACCACAACCGTCAACAAATATAAAAGTTTTGAAAAAATTACTAAAATGGAAGCTATAAAAATTCCACCAAGTTTTTCACACATACATTAGTTGACGGTTATCACCAAACCGTCAATAAATAAAATAATATTTCTTGACGGATCATGTAAAACCGTCAACTATTATGCTATAAAATTGTTAAATTAGCATAAAACGTGTCCTTTCTTGATGTAAGGCTAAATCCGTCAAGATAATCCATTTTCTCGACGATTTTTTACGACCGTCGAGAAATAAACCGTCAAGAATGACCATTTTTCTTGTAGTACATGTGATGTATACCATAGTCGTTAGTTACCATTTGAATGCAAAAGTATCTTTTTTTTGGGTCAAATTTTAATGAAAACAATTGTGCTTATTTTCGGTCCTGGACCTTGCCCGTGCCTTCTTTTTTGTCAAATTAAATGAAAACAATTGTCGATTCTTGTTTTGTTTGGGTTTAATACTTTTTCTTCTGACTCTGAATTTAGCTGTGGTATTCAGAAGATGTTAATGAGAGTTTGGTTCTTAAGATGAGCATGTACAAAAGGTGTCCAACAAAACTTGGTTCTTGTTACAATTTTCTCCAACGTTTGTTATTAAATCTTTCTATATGTATGATTGATTGCTAATACATTTCATTTTGAGATCTTGTTTAGTCTGTTGGCAGGATTTGAATCGAGGCCCAAGGGTTCATTATTTACCAAGCTCAATTCGAGCATGGACTTGAAAAAAGCCTGTGTGCAATTTCTAAGCTCGAGAGCCGCTGGCAAACTGTTCTTTTTGAAATTGCATCAGTATTAGGAGTCATTTTGTCGGATAGTGTAGATCAAACCTTGAAATTTAGTGATTGACATCAAAAATGGGTGAAAAAAAATATAGGGCATCATTAAACCAAAACTTTCCTCTCCAACTGGGTCAAGTTTCTTCACTATGATGATTTCCTCTCCAAGTGGACTCAACTTTGTATTTGAATTGAAAGATCTATATATAAAGTTTAGAAATAACTATTGACATGAAGTTTAGAAACAGTGATTGACATTAAATATGTACATTCAGCCGCAGACGATCAAGTGGAGGAGATAATCAAGGCTCATGGTTGCAGTACGCAAATTATCTCTTGTCCTAACACTAGATTTGTGCTCGTGTTAACACCGGGTTTCATCTATGGCAATCGGGACGTAATAGGAAAGCCCTTGGAAAGGCTAACTTCTTGCCGTCAAGAACTTTACGAAGCCCTCGAGTTCCCTTCCTGGATCCTAGGTATTGCCGTTGTCTTTTCACTTCCTAGATCCCCTACAAACAATTCGTGTTAAAATTAATCACTATTTCTGTAAAATTTGAATTATATATGGAATATTTTGGATATATATAGACGAAGAATAATAGATTTTGGTGTGTGTTGGGGTGGGGATAATATACGGCGTTAATTGGTTTGATATAAGATTGAACTTTCCAAGTGATTAAATTTCGAATTCATTGTTGGCCCACATTTTATAAGATTGAACTTTCAAAATAAAATGGTTGATTAACATAGTGGATAAATCTTCCTTCCTGGTTCAAATCTCAGAGAATTTCAAGTACATTAGAGATGAAATAACACATGAAGAAAGGATCTAGCACCTGTAAGAATATGTTAGATTAATGTAAAACTCTATCTATCTATGGTGCCTGGCAGATATTTAGTCTTACCAGCAGAAGAAACTTCACATGTTGCATTTGGTATTCGAATTAGAATTGTCAGAAATTTTCGGACATAAAATTGATTGGAAATAAATCATTCTAACATGTTCCATATATATATAATATTCTCAATGAAGACATATTTGTTTGTTATTCCTTTTAAATCAATTTTTAACAGTTTAGTTAAAAATGATAGGCTGATCAATACCTTCACGGGTCCAATACCACAAGAATTTTTTTAGTTATAGAGAATAGTTTAATATTTGAAGTGGACACAACCAGACCATATCACTCAACCCAACTTAGACAAGTAGGCCCAGTTGGATAATCAACCCGATCCAAACACCACCATACATGCACACATCCATACCCAGATGGAAACTGCCAATCACTAGGCTGAGGTAGGAGGCATTTCTACTCGACTATGAACAGGGCCGGCTCTAGCATTTTTGAGTCCCTAGACAACTCCTATAAATTAGGCCCTCATCCATCTATATAATTGTTACTAAAAATTCAGCAAATCCAATAAATGCAAAATACAATAAAATTAGTCCTTGAATACACATAAATTTTCATCAAGATTAAATAAATTGAGCAACTCTTAGCTCCAAATTTATTTAAAAAAATGAAACCAAATAACACTAAACTAAATATAAGAAGTAAAAGTTCATACTATTCTCGCTTTTTTCTGTGCAAAATTGTCAATTAAATCGTTGTGATCAAGTTTAGCTGTAATTCTTTTTTCAATAGACAAGGTGTTTCCATTATCGGATCAAAATCAGCAATCATTCTAATTATACTTAAAAAAAAAATTCACTATTGCGATCATCGAGTTTTTCATTACTCCCACGAAATGCCAAATTATTACTAGCAAGAGTTTTCACAACACACATAATTCTCTTTAAAATCCGTCTCCAATACATTTTTTCTTTCTCGACGGCTTTTTGATTAGAAGAATCAATTGTTAGATTTTTTTTTCTCATCCATGTTTCTACCTCCATCCAATCTGTTAAACTATTAAAGTGATCACTGCTCTTTTCATGCTCACTAAACCTCCAATGAATATTTTTCCAGTCATTATACCCTATAGTTGCTGTTGTTAAAGGACTTGGCACAACTCTCTCTCTTTTGAATAAGACACAACAAAAGCAAAATACCTTATCATTTTTCAGAGAGTATACTAGCCATGATCTATCAAGTTTTTCACCATTTGGTAAAGACCGAATGTAGTGTTTGTTACTAAAGCTTCTATTTTGGGCATTAGCCGGATACACTTCATTCATAACTCTTATTGGGCCCTTCTCTACTAACAAATCAACTATTCTTTGAGGCATATTATTCTCCCAATTTTCCGGATCAAACAAATCATTTAGTTCTTCCTCATTTATATTTAAATCATCATTCAATGGTTCATTATCAACTATATTCCCCATCTCGTTATTATTATTCTCTTCTTCTATTCCATCTCCTTCGCGATTGTTATTTAAATGAATCTCATCATTCACAACTACGTTCTCAGTCAAATTTTCATTAGTATCTATGGGGTTTAAATTTTCATAATTCTCAACCACATTCTCAGGAACGTTTTCATCAACAATACGACTCTCAGTTAAATTTGAAAATATATTTGTGGGTTTTACATACCTATTCATAGATCCTGCGAGAGATTGTGTGAGTTTTTCTTGTCTTTCCTTTTTCTTCCTCTTCGAACTTCCTGATTCAAATTTTCTTTTGCCCGTCATGATTTTCTAATCACACGCAAACCTAACAAAAAAGGGGAAAAAATTAGCGAATATTATAATGACTTTAATTAAACACCAAAATTATGGTCTTTCTAAAAACAAAAAATTGTATCTGAAGCATAAAAGTTATATAGTGTTGTGTAAAAAGAATGAAGTTTCCAACTAGGACCCATTACGCCCAATTTATGGTCGTAAAACTTATTTGTGAAATTTACGCCCAACATAGGAGATTAAAAAATATTAAAAATATGCTCCTATGTTTAAAGTCTTAAGACATAAGTTCTTACATGAAAAAAATTGTAAAAAAATGTTTTAAGTCTAGTATTAACACAAAACATGAAAAAAAAATGAATGGTATTTCAACAGATGGAGAAATTTTGTTTAAAAAATTGTAAAAAATTGTTTGAAGTCTCCTGTGATTTAAGTCTTATAACAGAAGTTCTTTTTACATGAAAAAATTGTAAAAAAATGATTTAAGTCTGGACATAGAACATTAAAAAAAAAATGGTATTTGATGGAGAAATTTTGCTTAAGAAAATGTAAAAAAAAATGTTTTAAGTTTTCTGTGTTTTAAGTCTTAACACCGAAATTCCGGATATGAAAAAATTGTTCTCTCTGAGAACAAAACAAACAAATATATGGACTATGGAGCCATCGCTCATCAGCCAAGGAGGAACTCGGTTACTCGGGAACAATTCGAACAAACAAAGAGCAATTTTGATTAAAAAAAATTAGTGAACAAAAACTAACCTCTCAATCTGGCCGGCTCTGCTTGCCATGCTTGCCACCGCCGGTAAAACTCTTCCGATTTCAGATCCGGCAGCTATGCGACCGTGCCCCCAAATGAAACAAAAAAAATTATTTAGAGGGAGTCAGAAAGAGAAATCAATTATCACTTTTTCACTTATCAGGATTCAAAAGATAGTATTATTTAGAGAAAGAAAGATGTGATATTAGCTATCAAATACACAAATTTATAGGAGAAAAATATTAACGTTATAAATTAAAGAAGAAAATTACTAACCTACGATTGCGCCAAGGATCAGGCTGTTTCCTTTTTTTTTCCCCCTGTTGAGAACAATTTTTGGGAAGCCAGAAGGAAAGGGGGAGGAAATGGAGGCGGATTAGTCGGCTACGGGTGACTAGGTCTGGGAGTTTGGGAAGTTCGGCTCGATTTGGAATTTGAAACGGGAGGGCCGGCCCCAGCTATCACATTAATTCAGCCGGGAGATACTTTTTTGTTTGGTGTTTGGCATTGCTAATGCTAAATGCCTAATAGCCTAGGAAATTTTGGGGGACCTCATGGGGGAGGAGGCCCTAGGTCTAGGCCTGGGCTGCCTCCCCCTGGAGCCGGCCCTGACTGTGAATCGGAATGGAAGGCTATTATTCCTTCCATTTATAAAAAATAATAAAAAAAGTGAATTGATTATGGACCTAAAAGACATGCAATACAGCGTGTACAAAGTCTCAACATTACGTCGGGTAACGGAAAAAAGAAAAAAAAAAACTCAACCCCACAAACACAACCAAACCAGCATCCGACCAACATATATACTCATTCGAATCCGACTGACTTAAACCATACTCGACTGAGGTGGAGCTGATCTACCCAAATTCGACTCAACAACAATTTTATTTTCATAAAAAAAAATATACCCACATATCTATTTTGGAGGGAACAAATTTTCCATAATTCATGAAAAATAAATATTTTTCTAGATATTTAAAATTTTCAACAAAATTTTTATAATTAAAACCAAATATGGTAATTATAAAGTAGCTTACCATCCTCAATTATTTCCGGAAACAGAATAAAATCTTTTGTACCAAATACACCTTTTAGAGCACCATTAGTAGAGATGCTCAAAATTTCATCTTAAGGCCCAAAATTAAATAAAAAAAGTTTTTGTAGAATGAGTTGGACTTGTATGAAAACGGTAGAAAATGATAAAGTGAGCTCCGGCCCAAAAGATTGTGTGGCCAAAATTAATGTAAAAAATAATAATATATAGAATCCAGAAAGTGTGACCGAAAATGGAGGTTACTATTCTACAAATTGAGTTCCTATAATCTAGAATGTAGAAATTGGAAGACCCAAGCCATGGGTCTTATAGCTTGAATGGAACCGAAAATCTAGAAAATGGAGCTTACTATTTAACTAAATAAGTTTAAAAATTTTGAATCTGGAAATTGACGGAAATGAGGCTTACTATTGATGCTCTTAGGACAAAGTTTCAGCCATAGAAGTTAAAGACAAAATAGATAAAAACCGAGAGTGGTCCTGTGAAGTTGTGGTCCATATTTTTACATATAGGAGTTACCAAACTTTTGTTGATAGTTTGTAATGTTTGTTCTTATGACGAGGGAAGGAAGGGGCCTTTGAATGTGGGGGCAAATTTGGTCTGGCGGGAGTTGTCACTATCAACATACTACGGTTCCATGATAAGGGCCCTGCCCCCTGTGCCTGCCCGGACTGCCCTGAAGGATAGCCGGGCAGACCCCAATCATCAAGCAATGGAGTGCCCAATCATATAAAAAACCAAATTGACCCAAGTGAGTCTACTGGAAAACGACTGGACATGTTAGACACATATGACGGCTGTGATTACTTGCATGTCGATGGCGATGGGTCCCATTTTTGTGCCATGTATTTATTTTCCTTTGACACTGTCTATGTAGTAAAGGAGGACAGGTCTGATATCCCATTTATTTCTGTCCAATTTAATACTTTTTTTATTATATGTGCAATATGAAAGTAGATATGTGGATGATAGTCCACATGCAAGACAGAATTAGACAGAAATAAATAAGACAGTAGATATGCTCCCGTAGTTGAGGGGAGAGGGTATATAACATATTTCTTGCATGATTTTAGGAATTGTTTCAAATGTTTGGCCATGTCTACCTAATGTTGGTATTATAATGGTAATAGAGAGTACTAGGGAAAAAAAAATTAGGAGGGATATTATTATTTTGTTCAAATTCTATTAAAAAGAAATATTTAAGCTCAAATTCAATCGTCTACCAATGGGTTTATGACACGTAAAAGATTGATCAAACGCAATGCGCGGTGAGAGATTGAGTGATATATTTTTCATACAAAAATGATATTTTGTTCGCGGTCTGTGACCGCAGGCCACATGGTTGAATTCCATTAGCCCTTCTCTATTTGTTCGGATCTGCCATCGAAATTCTTGCTAATGGGACGGTGACACGTGGTTTGCGGTCAAAATCTCCAGCCACAGCCCGCGAACAAATTAACAATGGCATTTTTTATATTATAGACAGCTTGTTTAACCTATTTGTTAAATAAGATTGGCCTGTCGCTAGATGGAAAGGATGAACTCATATTGGATTTTAGATGCACTTTCCATTTGGATATGTTGTATTTGTGCTTCATTTATCAAATGAGTTATCAGACTTGTTGTTTATTCTACATTTTTTTAATATTGTGTTATAACTTTGGAATAATGTGTTAATTGTATTTGTCTTACTTTTGTGATAATATTTAAAGTTGCATACTTCAAAGATCTGAAAGACTTTTGATCATCCTTTCATGGACAATTTACACCAGGTCAATAAACTGTGCTACTAGTTACTAATATTCACCAAGGAATTTTTTATTTTACCAATATTGGAGTCAAAAACATAATTTGACGATAATTATGGATGTCGGCTACATATTTCATTCACCAAACCATCTGAAGTTAAAATTCTCTGGAGAATGGAGCACTACACAGTTTCGGTGTTTTTTCCCCTTCAAAATTTGTAGTCCACGTCAGTTGACAAATCCATTCGGCATTTCCTTTCTGCAATTGTTGACTGCTGGCTAAAGAAAATTCATAACAGAGAACCAGAAATGCTGCAGTAAAGAGCTCAGCTCTCGAGGCAGTATGGGGTCTCTCTCTCTCTCTCTCTCTCTCTCTCTGTCTTGATGCAAGTTTTGTTGAAAACAAGGCATCAAAAGAGGAGTCACGTCAATGTTCAGAGAGACTGAGCAGTGAGCACTAATATCTCCATGACCAACAGTAACAAATAAGAGCATGCACCAAAATCAAGATAGTTTAATAGTCTGCACGGAGACTGAGCACCAATATATATATAATACAGAGAGAGAGAGAGAGAGAGAGAGAGAGAGAGAGAGAGAGACGGTTTTGGACTTTTACTGGTAGAATATTATCATGATGTAATCATTACATAATTATTTGAATGAGATACGTAAAAAACTCTTCGTCTCTCTTGTTACAGTGTGCAAGTGAGGGTATAAAAGTAGAAAGAAAAAAAAAAACATTTAGAGGGTTACTTTGATTGAGGGTTAAAAGAGTAGAGTGCTACGAAATTAAGTGAAATTTTTTTTTTTGCTCGACTTGTAGGCAGAAGTTTAAGAGGACTTATAAAGGGTAAGAAATGATTTACTTAACCGAGAGATTAACAAGAAAAAATAATAATAATTTGTTGTTCAAAAAATTATAAATATTTTTTATTTGCCATAAATATAGTAACATTTTTTTTTCTTTTTTATATTTTTATTTTTTACTTTCAACATGTTTTTCCGTATTTCTGCTTGATACCATATAACTGCGTCATCTCTTCTCGCGTTCTCTTGTTACTTATCGTCAAATGGTAGAAGGCTATAATGCTCATGTAATTGTATTTGGATTCTAGTTATTTTCTTTATATAGGTATTAGATTTGTGGAAATATTTTGACAACTTTTAATATTTAAAACCAATCAAATTTAATTTTTACCATATGTAATAAGGGTATTTTAGTAACTATTATATTTCTACTCAAAACCTCCAATCAAAACAAGAGTAAACACACCCCACTTAACTCTCCCTACAATCCAAACAATGTTAGATGTATTGACTCTCCTCCCCTTTACTTGACATACATTCACTTAACCACACTTAACTTTGTTTATCCACCCCCTCCCCCTCTCATCCAAGCGGACCCTTACCGTGTGTTTGGGAACTTATTTGAGGAGGGAAAGGAAAATTGAGGAGAGTAAAATGAAGGTAAAATTAATTTTTCCTTCATTTGTTTTAATAACCAAAAAGTAGGGGAAGAAAAATTTTAAAAATAATATTTTGTTTATTTATGGAGAAAGATATAATTACCATTTAGTACTTGATTAATTCAAATCATATTTAATACTTACTTTATTGAAGGGTAGTTGGGTAATTTCTTTCACAATATTCTCAACTCTCTCCATTTTTCTTTCACTTTTGAAGGAAATTTTTTTGAGTGGGGACCATATGAATTTTCCTCTTAAATTCTTCTCCCTTGTTTCCTCTTCCTCTTCCCAAACACCACTACTTTTAATTTTCCTCTCATTTTTTTCTCAACATTTTTCTTACCCCCATTTTCCCTCTTCCCAAGCAATACCTCAGGACTGTGCTGTTTAATTACTTGAAAATTTTTAAAAAATATAAAAGTAATTTATTTTTGGTAAAAGAATTTTGTTAACATGTGCCCTAAGGGCACATATTAGCTTTTGATGCTAGTTTTTGTCTGTTGAAAATGACTTTCAATATTTAGATATGTGATATTTTGTAACTAGAAAATTGCCAAATTTACACTTCTAGTGTTTAGAGGCTATGAAAGAGATGATAAAATAAAAAAAATATTATAACAAAAATAATTAATTAGCTAACAAAGTTAATAATTTTTATTAATACAAATATTTAATTTTTTAATTTAATATTAGTAATTAATATCACCAAATCATGAATGAATTAATTGATTTACTTTTTTTAGTAACTAATTATTGATAATCTTAATTAAACATATTTTTTTACGTTTTTTAATTTATGAAAATAACCAAAAAAAATCATCTAATGGTATATACCAAATAATATTATTATTATTGTGAAAAAAGTACATTATATTTGAAAGTATCATTGGTGTGTTCGATATGTTCCGATATGCATTAATAACATGGTCCAGATTTTTGAGACACTACAACAAATAGGACATACAATAGCAGTTTATCTATAGCGTTCAAGCATCCCTGCTATAGAATGTCATCATCAATAGCATTACAATAGCAGTTTATCTAGTGCGTACTTCTTAGCTAATTATTTAATGACACGTTCCATATTTAACTAATCCATCCAAATTTAATATTAAGTTAAAATAAAAATTAAAAATTATTACTAATTAGTGTATTTATTAGAAATTAATGTACAAAAAGCAAGTGGGATGCACTTTATAGGAATTAATAACAAAAACAAATACTGAAAAAATGGCTTTTCTACCACACTCGCAGTCGAAACACGGATGTCAAATGTCAAAATAGAACCATTTAGTGGCCGACATAAACGGCAGCCAAATTTTTGGACGAATTCATGTCACTAATTCGATGTTTAGCCAAGCATCGAAAGTGACGAGTATTGAATCTAGTTCCTATTTGATGGCAAAATCAACCCACTTTCACACTAGTGCAACTAAACACCCCTTACTAAAATTGGAATAGATTGCCTTTTGACTTGCCAAAATCTCAAATGTCCTTTTATCATTTAATCATTTGCACATCAAAGCTAAAGTGTTGACCATGTAAGTTTGTTATTGGAAAAGATAAAATACTTAATCATCCACTCCAGTGTTTTAAAAATCGAACCAAATCAGTCGGTTCAATCCATTCACCTGTGAACCGGTAGTTTTTACGGTCTGGTTCAGAATGGACCTAGTGTTTTTTTAAAAGAAACTGGTTTTTTTTGTAAAAATTTGTGCCAATAAGGGATTAATCTTGGAACATTTAGCTAGGTTAACCCATCTGAACCAACTAATTGAACCAGTTTGAGCCGATTCAATGTCTTGGCTAGGACGTCAATCTCCAATCCAGTTTTTAAAACACTGATCAAATCGTTCACTACCAAAATACAGGAAAATAGCGACGAAATTATTAGCGACGGACAACTCAGTCGCCAATTAGCGACAGAAAGGCGACTGATAGGCGACGGCGTAGTTTATTAAAATATATCATAACATTAGCGACTAACTAGCGACATGGTAGCGACGGATAATGTCTAACGACGGACTAGCGATGGCCGAATCCGTCGCTACGTTTCAGTAAAAATCGAAAGAGGGTTTTATTTTCCTTCTGAAAATTTTTCCCCCTCTCTTTCCCGATCACCCGACGCCTCTGGCGTCCCCCCCTCCGTCGACCCGCCCTCCGGCGACCCCCCCTTCATGTACTCTTTTTTCCTCCTCTCCCTCTCATTTTCCCCTAATTTTTGAATTTTTACATTTTTTTTGCTTATTAGGGTTTCGATTATGGGCGAGGAGTTTCGACTAGGTACTCGAAGACGTAGCACGTGTTCTCTACATGTATTGTTGCTACATCTTCAAAAGGTAGGGTGCTAACTTGTGTTATTGGATTGAATTGATAGTAAATAATTGATTTGTGAGAGAGTTCAACAATCAGTTATTTACCCCCTCTGTGCAGGCTAATGGCCAGGAATAAGTAAGGGGATTGGGCCCATATTGCCTCGACAAGTGCAGGCAATGCCTTGCCCTGGCACCTGACCAACAACAATGAGGGAATCCCTACTTCAGATCATAGAGGTATCTATCATGGGCTTGCAGGTTAGTAAGAGAAGAGTAGGATGGGGATTAGTCCCTATAGGTAACAGATCTGGAGAACTTGAGGTGTTCCTGTGTATCAGAGCATGGGATTAGATAGGGGATAGTGGGATACCTGTGCCAGTATAGTGAGGTTGTGGCAAATGGGTTGAACTTGGAACTGCAGCAGCTAGGGACATGGATGGTGTTTGTGGTAGTATCTAAGTATGTAGAGTTTGTGTGTTGCTTATATTTTCTGAAGGGACCCCTTCTTTTTCTTTCATGTGGAATTGTATTGTAAGTATCCCATGGGAGCATGAACGAATGTGAGGAAGTTAGATGAGTGGTGGTATGCCTAAGAGGTTAGAGTATCAGAAGAGGATGTATCAGAGAGTAGGTGTTGGCCTGTTTGTGTATGTTCCAGGTATTTAGGAGTGGTTTAGAGAGGGTGAAGGCCACAGGGCATATGGTAGTAAAGTGTAATGTGTGTTGTGTAGGCTTTGTGTCACCCCCAGTTTTCATGAACAGGAGTATTTTGGTAATTTTCCACTTTAAAATTATTTTAGAATTATTTATTTATTTATTGTATTATTTTGGGGTTGTTTGAGTCGGGTTCGAATTTCAACTCATTCCGACTTGTATCGGGGACCCGGAGTAGTGTTGACCTTAGCGGGCCCACACACTAGTTAGCCATGGCCCACATGCTAGTTATTTTAGTTAGTGATTAGACTAATTATTTTGGTTAGTATTAATATGGATTAGTGATTTAGGATTGACCAAACTACCCCCGACTTAATCCCTTGCCAATGTATTAGCAAATAGACTAGAGAGGGGCTTTTGGACTTTTTTCCAATAGGACAAAACAGCCCTTTAGTGGCCAGCCATGACTAGGGGATAAGGCTCCATCATTTCACTTTATTCCTATTTCATTTCTCTCTCTTGTTCTTCCCAAATTGATTTGAGAGCAAACCCTAATCAAATCACCACCAAATCCTTCCATTTCTCCACCAAACCTTCATCCTTCCTTCTCCATTCAATCCAAGGGAGGAGCTTCTCAAGTTTGAGAGGATTCGGAGCTTGTTCGTATCCGTTTGGGATTCCTACGTGTCGGTGGCATTTCGGGATCAATTCGAGTCACCGGGAGGTATAAATCCTTTCTCTCTCTCATTTCTCTCATGCATTAGATTCATTTTGACCTATAGGAATGACTCCCTTGGTTTGGTGCCCATTGGTGTCCATTTCGTATCCATTTGGACATTTGTAGAGGTGTCCTAGGAGTAGGATCGTGTCCTAATGGGGAAAATCCTATTTGGACACTTGTGGAATTATTGGTATATTGATTTGATACTATTCTCATATTTATTCCAGATTTTACTATGTGTTAGGAATAGTTTTTCCCATGTATCATAATGTATCATATTCCTATAATCTATATGTATATATATATGGTTATATATATATATCATTCTCTATGTATATATATATGTATATATATGTGGTTTATATATATGGGGATATATATATTATGTGGTGTGTATACTTGGTGATTGATTTTGGGTACATGGAGGGTCGGCCAAGAGAGCCATGAGTATGTGTTTAGTTGTATGTATGTGTGGTGTTTGATGATATGGGTGAGAGGAGATTGAGAGTAGTTGTGAGTGAATAGAGAGTGGTGAGTAGAGTGTTTAGGAGGGGAGGAAAAACCCCATTCTTCACTGCCCAAAACAGCAGCCTATGTCCAGCACTTGCTGTCCTCCATAACAGTCCTTCAACTCCTCAAATCAGTCCCACATTTTGTCCTAGCAACCACCACATAGTAGCTGTCCCCAAGCCCCAAAAACAGTCCAGAAATTACCCAATATGAGTCCCAAAAATTTCCCTGTGGCTGTCCTATTTTGATACTCAAATAACACCCTACAAACAGCCCAGGATCCCCTTGATTGCTGTCCTAAACAACAGCCCCAAAAGTCCAAAAAATACCCTCCATCTTGCTGTCCTGGATTGCCCCAAACCCCATCCCCTTCACTGTCAAAACTGTCACCCTCATTTTCCGTATTTCTAGTATTTCGTATTTATACTCGTATCTGGATTTTGGCATGTATTTTTATTTTCTCAGCTTGTGAAATTTCGGTATTTCTCGTATTTTGGGTTTTGGACTGGCTCGGTTTTAATTAGTTTGGAATCGGTTTGGTTTGGTTTATGTGTTGGAACACCATAGCCCTAAGCTCCACCCTCAAAAACACCACAACACCCTCTTTATAACTCCACCAACCTCTTCTCTCTCTTCATAACCACCATTAATTTCTTCTTCTTCTTCTTCTTCCTCCACACAACTTCCCAACCCTTAGGCAAGTGCATCTTGCCACTATATGAGAACCCTCTTTTCTTTGTCCATTTGCTAGTTTAGGACTTGGTGATCAACATTAGTTCTTGGCATTTTGTGATTTGGAGCCTCCATTGTCCTAGATCTAGTTATTCCTATTTTTGGATTTTTGTATGTTTTGATTTATTTCGGTTGGAGTTTTGTGGGTTCTGATGTTTCTATGTGGAAGAGAGTTTAATTTCACCCAAGTTGGAACTTTGGAAATCTGGATTTGGAGTTCGGATGGCCAAGTTATGATGTTTGGCAGCTTGGATTCATCCATGGTGTTCTTGCTATTTGGAGAAGACAGTGAGCAGTGTGCAGAGCTTCTTAGCTCACGCACACTGAGCTACGCGTGCTCTTTAGCGCTGCGTACACAGGCTTGAGTACGCTTCCTGTTGGAAGCGTGTCTCCCTGTAGCGTGCGTGACTTTCACGTACACTGCCTCCCTTGAGCGTGCGTGACTTTTCATGCAGCTGCTCCCTTGAGCGTGCGTGACTTTTTACGCAGCTGCCTTCCTTGAGCATGCGTGACTTTTTATGCAGCTGCCTCCCTTGAGCGTGCGTGACTTTTCACGCAGCTGCTCCCTTGAACGTGCGTGACTTTTCACGCAGCTGCCTCCCTTGAGCGTGTATGACTTTTCATGCAGCTGCTCCCTTCAGCGTGCGTGACTTTTCACGCAGCTGCTCCCTTGAGCGTGCGTGACTTTTCACGCAGCTGCTCCCTTGAGCGTGCGTGACTTTTCACGCAGCTGCTCCCTGTAGCGTGCGTGACTTTCACGTACACTGCTCCCTGTAGCGTGCGTGACTTTTACCTACGCTTCTCTCTCAGCGTGCGTGACTTTTCGTACGCTGCTCCCCTGACCCCTTGCTTAACCCACAGGCTCTTGGAGTTTTGGTCTTATTTTTTTAAGCTTGGCTTTTCTATAGTCCTGTATATTGATATTTTATTAGATATTTTATGCCCATTTTATATCCTTACGCCTTTGTCATGAACTTGATTTTACTTAATATGTTTGGAATGACTGTTGCACATGGCATGGTATGACAAGGAACTAGCATAACACGACAGTGACCCGTAGTGGTGCACTCCTGGCATGACCAACCTGACATGATAGTGGCCCGTCGTGGCGCACTCCTGACAAGTACCCTGGCATGATTTATCTTGATAACTTAACTTGACCTGCCTTGACACCGTGGGTGGTTCTTTCTTGCTTGCTTGTTAATCCACTTGTCCTGTCTTGCATCATGTCTAGGATGGGACTCCTGAGTACCACGGTCAGGAGCACCTATTAAAATGGATTAAGGTTAATAACTAGAATAACACAGTAGTCATGAAGAGATGACACAGCTACAGGCAATCCTGTTACCTGGGCGCTCTTGGGATCTGTAGCCTGCCGTCGAGTAGGGCACATTTCCAGCACACCGTCGAGTGTTGCACCCTCTAAGTCACCTAAGGGTACATACGTTTCCTGGACGATGTACCTACCTGAATTCAACCCTAATCTTTCGTCCTGGGTAGCCTGGATGGTCTGCAGGGCTTGTGGCTGTGGAACAATCTCACTGCATCTTGTTAGTAATTAGGCCTGTGATAAACCTAGTTAGTTAAAGTAGTAAGCCGTAGTATCTGCTTGGCCGTGATTGATTGAATGAGGTATAACCAGTCTAGTCATGGCTTGATCCAGTACAGATTTGCTCCCTGTCTTGATTTCTTGCATTACTTATCTTGCCGATAAATAGTGGGAAACCAAGCTCTGTTCAGATGAAGGGTTACAACCCCGGTCCTTGTTTGGTTTACGGGTTGTAACCGGGCTATCGAAATAGTTCCATGGTTATCTCATCGTATATCACCCTGACATGTTTTCGTAATTATAGTTTTAATATTAGATTTTCTTGTGCTGATTGCTGGCTTTTGTTCTTATTTCGTGGCCCCTTTGTGGCACTTGCTCTTTCTGGGGTTGACCCAGCTGGTTTTGTGTGGCCAGATTTCGGAGCAGCTCCCGAGGATCTACCAAGCTTCCAGCCCAATGGTGGCGACTAGAAGGAACCTGGGCTACGAGTGGGTTTTCTATTTTGTTTCGCTCACTCTATTGTAAAGTTATTCTTTTGAGGCGTTTAGCCGACGAGCACCTGTTAGCTCGATGCACTTTACTTACTGTCTGCCTACGGGCTGTAAACATGATTAACAAATCCTAAGGTTGATCATGTATGACTTAACTCTTGCTAGTCCTCGTATTTTGTACGACTAGCTTCATGATCAGCTGATATGTAATATTTGGGACGCCTTTTATTGTATATTGGTGGTCAAACATCTTGTAATTATATTACTTGCTTGAGATTGAGACAATAGACTTGAACTTAAGAGACTGTTGGCTTGTGGTAAACCCTCATATCTAGATAGCCGTGACCGTATAGTTGAGATGTATTCTATTTCAATATACGTAGCTGGCTATGTCTGCCTCCGCTCTCCAGTATTCTAGTTCTGGGGCGTGACAAAAACAGTCCACCTTTTTCCCATTGTCGGCTGTCCCATTGGGCCTATACACAGTCCATTCAAACCCCCCCTCGGACTGTCCTACACACACCAATGTGTTGTCCATTTCAGCCATTGTTGGCAGTCCCAACAGCCCAGGAATTCCCCTGGTTGGCTGTCCACATGACAGTCCCTTAAAACCCCCTTAGCAGCCCAACTAATTCAGTCCCATTCACCACTCCAAATCAGTCCTGAAATCAGTTCATATCAGCCCCACTATTTGTCTCAAACCTGTCCACATATTAGCCTTGTGTGTGTGTGTGTATTATGAGATATTGTGTGTGTGTATGAGAGCCTACCAATGAGTGTAGTTAGTAGCCTATGTCTAAACTAGTAGGAAAACCTATAGAGAAGCCTTGGGAGTGTGTTATATGTGAGTGTATTGGTGAGAGGGTTGTGTGTGAGTCTTTTGTGAGAGTGTTGTGAGGGTAAATTCATGAGATAGGTTAGAAAATAGGGTAAACCAATACCCATGTATCCTAACATAGCCTAGGTACCTAGGATACCTATTTTCCTTGGTAGGTAAACCTTAGATAGGTTGGTATCTAGCTACCCTAAGGAGCCTAGGCTAGTATCTTGGGTATTAGCGGGGTTTCCTTGGGATTGGGCAAGGTATCGGGATTTACCTTGGTAAGGTAATATAGGTTTTGCCTAGAAAATAGGGTATTGGTGTTTGGAGTCTAAGATAGGATTAGGACTCGATTCCTTTGGTTGGTAACGATCAAATATGGTGCTCATAGACTAGTTTTGACGTCGGTTGACCTTTTTGACCAAAAGTCAACAAAGTCAACCGAGAGTCAAACTTAGCCTTTAAGCGACCCGATTTTACCGAAACCAAACCAGAATTGACCAGTTGACTGAAAGTCAACAGTTGGTCAACATTAAACTAGTTTGACCTAGGGTTGACCTAGAGTTGACCAGAGTTGACTTTTTTACCAAAAGTCAACTGTAAGTCAACCTTTGATCCCATTTGACCTAGTTTGACTTGGATTGACTCCCAGTGACCTAGTATGACCTAGTATGACTTAGTTTGACCTAGATTGACCTAGTTTTGACTTAGACTTGCATTCATGACTTATATTAGTTCCTTTTTCAGTATTAAGCCCTGTTTGACTCATAGTATCTTATTTTAGGTCTGTGATCACTCTGAGCGTCTGTTCACCCTATCTGCTCAGGACCACAGGCGAGTACATTCACTGATAGTTTTTATTGTTTTGATATCTACTATATCCGATTCAGTCGTAGTATTTTACATGATTCCTGACACGACGTTTTACGGACTAGTATACGTCGGATCCTGTCATGAGATGTTATTCCTAGACTCCCTTGGTATATGAGTATGTGATATTTTTGTGTACCTGTACTTATATAGACACTGATTTGGGAGTAGGCTGACCCTCTGCTCTCGAACCCCGTGTCATGACGTCATGTCCGGATCCGTGATACTATTCGGGGATGGGGGAATTATTAGGGATTATGTGATCAAAGCCTCCATGTAACTATATTTTGCTAGCGCCACCCTCACCTCACGTAGGGTGTAGCAGACACCCCATTACCAGTTATCCAGGTTGGACGGTATGACTCTCTGTTGAGGACACCGCGGATTGCCGGGCCAAGTGGATAACCATCTCTTGCTTCCCTAGCCGATTACATATCGCCCTAACAGTTTAAATCACTTTTACATTTATTAGTGTATCTTATATTCCAGTTCAGCTTTACTTTCTGTACTTCTCACCATCCTATTTCCATTACTCACATGCTCTATCTGTCTTTATACTATACCATGATTTGAGACTAAGTTCTGTTTGAAAGAAGGGTTACAACTCTGGTCCTTGTTTGGTTTAGGGGTTGTAACTCGGCTTTCAAATGGTTCCCAAGTCGCCTATATCTTTGTCTTGTATTTTATTATTGCTGTCCCTTATAGTATTTCTCAATTCATATGGAACTGCTGTTGGTGTTTGTACTTGCTCATTTTCCTGACAGGATACGTTGACAAATTTTACAGATGATTCACAGGCTGATTGTCCGACCTACTATGGGGTTGAGTCTGATGGACTAGATTTAGACCGTGGCTTGTTGGTAGAGCCACTAGACTTTGCTCACCCTGAGTAGCATAGTTTAGTTAGGTTTGCCTGGCCTGCGAGCTAGCTAGTACATTTCAGTTTTGTAGTATCTTATATATTTTCTGAGACTTAGATGTTTGTGTTTAGCTCTGACTTGTGGATTTTGGACTCGTTTCCTGTTTTATCTATTATATCACTTTTCCATGCTATCTACCTTAGTTTGATATATGTGATTGAGACTGTATTGCTATGTCTCCTCCATTCGAAGTATATATACTGTACAGGTACATTTATCTGTTTTAGTCATAGTATTTATAGACCCTATATACAGCGTTCTACCGTCGACACTGCGGCGTAGGCTGGACGTAACCACGTGCTCGTGCCCCTCTTCAGGGTGCGGGTCGTGACACGTTTTTGTGGTGGCCCATGCAGGTCTGTGTCGCAACTAGTGCGAACTCGTAATGGTGCTCGACTTAGAGTACTAATTACGAGCCTGCAATTAGGACGTAGGATTAGGGTATGAAAGGAGTTACTCAATCACATGTTAGGAAATTCTGATCTTTTGATTACCATGACAAATTCCTTTGCATTGAATTTAATTGTCCGTCTTTGATATTCCTATCATATGCCATATTGATTCCTTGTTTTACTCTATCCTTAGGATGACGATCACTCGCTCTCAGGCAGCGGGTTCTAGCACTGTACCGGAGAGGCCCGATCCGGCTGGTCTTCCACCTCCGGCTACGGGAGCTGCACTTGAGGGAGCTGCCCCCTCAGTTCCTGCCCTTCCGACGGGAGCAGCAGTAGAGACGGTTCCAGGAGGTCTTCTACCTCCAGCAGCGGGACCGCCCTTGGTCATCCCTGACATTCTTCCACCGCCGCCTCAGTTACCGGCAGATACTCAGGGTATGATGGCCCTTCTGCAGCAGATGCTGCAGACACAGAGAGCACAGGCAGAGGCACATCACCGTCAGGCAGAGGTGCTACGACAGACCATAGAGAACTCGCATCAGTTAGCTATGGTAGCAGTGGAGAGAGGTGCATCGGCTACAGTTCAGGGAGCACCAGCACAGCAGCAGGGTCAGGGGAGGCCCGGTACGCACCTTGATTTCAGGAAGATGAACCCGCAGGAGTTCAAGGGTACTGAGGGTATCCTATACGCGGA
Organism: Iris pallida; assembly: GCA_029216955.1. Classification (NCBI taxonomy): domain Eukaryota; kingdom Viridiplantae; phylum Streptophyta; class Magnoliopsida; order Asparagales; family Iridaceae; genus Iris; species Iris pallida. Next base: position 11,842,709 of record JANAVB010007399.1, read on the forward strand.
CGACTGGCTAGAGGATGTCCAACGGAGTCTGGAGTTGGCGGAGGTCCCGAGAGGTCTGTAGGTGACTTCTGCAGCGAGCCTGTTCTTTGACATAGCGCTGACTTGGTACCGCATGGATCCGCGTGCGTCAGTGAGAGGTATATCTTGGGAGGACTTCAGGAAGCTCTTTAAGGAGAAGTTCTACCCAGATGTAGCCTTGACAGCTTTGAAGGGGCAGTTTGCCAGTCTGGTGTAGGGGAACTCGTCGATAGACGAGTATGCAGCGGAGTTCTTCCGCCTGAGCAGGTTTGTACCTAGTTTGGTTCAGGATGAGGGGTGCAAGGCCCGAAAGTTCTGGAGGGGCCTTATACATGCAGTGCGCACTCACACATCTGGGCGACGAGATGCGACGTTCGAGCAGATCCTTATGGAGGCTCAGATTACAGAGGAGGACTTCGACCTCAAGCCGAAGGGAGCAGTGACGCTCTTGGAGCTAGTTCGAGTGCAGGGCCAACGAAGCGCCCACAATTCCAGCAGAGGCAGTTCCAGCAGCAGCAGCCTCAGTTGCAGTTCCAGCAGGCATCGACGTGTGCCAAGCAGCACCAGGGCCAGGGTCAGGGCCAGAGGCCGGCTACACAGTGTAACTTCTACGGGAAGCCAGGGCACACTAGAGAGGTTTGCAGGAAGAGATTGGGCGTTTGCTTATACTGTGGGGCGCCCGATCACCAGCTGAAGGACTGCCGTATTCGAGGAGTCCGAGAAGTTCAGGACAGAGCACAGCCGGCCAGAGGACCAGCAGTACAGCAGAGAGGTCCTCCACTTCAGACGCAGCAGCAGCGTTTTCAGCAGCACCAGAGGGAGCCCCTGCGGGCAGAGTATTTACCCTGACAGCAGAGGAGGAGGCAGAGCCAGTAGGCAATGTAGTGGCAGGTCACGTTCTTCTTGATTCATTCCCTGTATTTACCTTATTTGATTTCGGTGCCTCTCATAGCTTTGTGTCTGTCTCCTTTGCTCTGAGACACAATATTATTGCTGAACCTTTGGGTAGGACTTGCAAGATATTGACCGGGGGAGGCATCATCCTGGTCAACAATATCTGCAAAGGGCGGAGAGCTGAGTTTTGGGTGCGTACTTGCTCGTAATGCCCCTTCCGAGGTACGATGTGGTACTCGAAATGGATTGGTTGAGCATGCACCATGCTAGTATAGATTGCAAAGGAGGTAGGATTTTGTTTAGGCCGCCGGGAGAGCCAGAGATTGTGTTTGCTAGAGGAGCAGCTGAGCCGGGAGATGGGTTCTGCGGAGCTTTACTGGCGGGGCAGGCATTGCCGCATCCATTGATAGCTGACTTCATGGATATTTTTTCCGAGGAGTTGCCTGGGATGCCGTCGGATAGAGACATTGAGTTCTCTATAGACTTAGTGTCGGGCGCTGAGCCTATCTTACAGCACGTCTATAGAGTCAACAACAGCGAGTTGGCGTAGATGAAGAAGCAGGTCGACGAGCTGCAGGACAAAAAATTCATTAGATCCAGTTCATCGCCTTGGGGAACGCCAGTCCTGTTTGTACCGAAGAAGGATGGTACGATGCGCATGTGTATCGACTACAGGGTGCTCAACAACCTCACTATCAAAAACAAGTACCCATTGTCGAGGATCGACGACTTGTTCGATCAGTTGAGTGGTGCCAAGGTGCTTTCGAAGATAGATCTGAGGTCCGGCTATCATCAGCTGAAGGTAAAGCTGGAAGACATTCCGAAGATAGCTTTTCGGACTCGGTACGGCTAGTACGAGTTCACAGTGATGCCATTTGGGTTGACCAACGCCCCAGCTGTGTTCATGAATTTGATGAACAAGATATTCCATCAGTACCTTGACAAGTTCGTGGTGGTCTTTATAGACGACATCCTGGTCTACTCGAAGACGCCGGAGGAGCACGAGGAGCATCTGAGGATTGTGCTCGAGACCTTGAGAAAGGAGCAGTTGTATGGGAAGTTATCAAAGTGTGAGTTCTTTCTGGACCGGGTCGAGTTCTTGGGTCATATTGTGACCGAGCACGGGATCTCAGTAGACCAGAAGAAGATTGCTGCGGTAGAGTCTTGGTCTACGCCCAGTACAGTTGCCGAGATTCGGAGCTTTCTGGGATTGGCGGGCTACTATCGGAAGTTCGTCCAGGATTTTTTGCGGATCGCGGGGCCGATGACTAGACTCACCAGGAAGGACGTGGAGTTCGTCTGGACTGAGGAGTGTCAGGCCACCTTCGATGAGCTGAAGAAGAGGTTGACATCAGCTCCGATCTTGACATTGCCGTCTGGGACCGGTGGTTTCTCGATTTACAGCGATGCTTCTGGCCGGGGTCTGGGTTGTGTACTTCAGCAGCACGGGAAGGTGATTGCCTATGCATCTAGGCAGTTACGTCCTCATGAGAAGAACTACCCGACTCACGATCTGGAGTTACCTGCTGTCATCTTTGTCCTGAAGTTATGGAAACACAATCTGTACGGAGAGCGGGTTGAGATCTTTACTGACCACAAGAGCTTGAAGTACGTGTTCACTCAGAAGGAGCTGAACATGCGACAGAGACGTTGGCTAGAGCTGATGAAGGATTTCGATATCGCCTTGCAGTACCATCCAGGGAAGGCCAACATAGTTGCAGATGCCTTGAGCAGGTATCCAGTGGCTATGTATCTGACATCAGACCGTCTTCTTTTGGCTGACCTGGACAGTTTGGGAATCAAGGTGATCATTCCGGGCATGGAGGTGCAGATGTGGGGCTTGCAGATTCAGTCTGAGTTGATGGACAGAGTCAGATTAGCGCAGTATGATGATGTTGCCCTGAGGAGCATCAGGGAGCAGGTGCGGGCAGGGCTGCTTGATGATTTCTCTATTGCCGGGGATGGATCGCTGCGGCACGGTGCTAGACTGTGCATTCTGAGTGGGGAGCTTCGGGAGTAGGTTCTTCAGGAGGCTCATCGCTCTCAGTACTCTATGCATCCTGGTGCCAACAAGATGTACAGAGATCTGAGGGAGCACGTTTGGTGGTACGGCATGAAGTGCGAGGTAGCTCAGTTTGTATCTCGCTGCTTGGTTTGTCAGCAGGTGAAGGCCGAGAGGCAGAGGCCTGGTGGATTGCTACAGCCACTACCCATTCCTGAGTAGAAGTGGGAGCACATCACCATGGACTTTGTGTCCGGACTTCCACGGTCTCCAGGTGGGAAAGACGCGATTTGGGTCATAGTTGATAGATTGACCAAATCGGCCCACTTTTTGCCTTTCAAGGTGGGTTTGTCTACGGAGAGGTTGGCAGAGCTGTATGTTCGTCAGATCGTGCGATTGCATGGGATTCCTGTGAGTATAGTTTCAGATCGGAATAGCCGTTTTACTTTCCACTTCTGGAGGAGTTTGCAGGCTAGCTTGGGCACCTCGCTCAAGTTTAGTACCGCTTATCACCCCCAGACAAACGGGCAGTCGAAGAGGACTATCCAGTGTCACGACCCGCACCCACTGTGAGGGTACAAGAATATAACAACGCCCAACCTACGCCGTAGTGTCGGCGGTAGAACGTTGTTCTAGGTCATGAACTATAACTACATAACATGAATATACTCTCCAAAAGGAGGCCAACACAGAGGTACAACTCAATCACAATCTAAGGTAGAATGTAGCACGATGAAAATAGATAAGAAATCCTCAACTGAGATACAGCAGAAATAAATAACAAGTCTCAACATCTATAAAATATACAACTCTGAAAATAAAGACAATAGTTTAAACATGAAAAGAGAGGACAGTCTAAGCTATCTACACTATACAAGGTATCATCCTGAGCAGCTGCCTGAACCTCCCCAGGGGTCCAGGTCGCGAGTGTCAACTAGGCAAACTCCAAGTAAGGGTACAGGGTTCCTCATCATCCTCTGTAAAATTTTCAACAGGTCCAGTCATGACGGGAGCGAGCACAAAATATTTCAAGCAGTTCATATCATGTTAGGAAATATAAAGCATACAATAGAGTAAGGTACATGAAACGCTGAAAGAAAGAAGTATATGAAAAACAGTAGAGATTTGATAACAGGAAATATCTAAATATGATAAGTAAGAACTGTAAGCCTACTGTGATTTAGAGTACAATATGGTTATATAAACGGTCTAGGAAAATGCAATGGTAACTCCATTGTACGTGGGTGTACAATAGATATATACAATAGTTATACAATCTTGTACAATAGGATTTGATTACATAACCAATTCTACTCCCCCTCCCCAATCAATACACAAGAATCCACTCTAGTTATGTTATCTTGTACAATAGTGTACAATATTATACAATGGATGTACAATATTATACAATAGATGTACAATGTTATACAATAGTTGTACAATGTTATACAATAGTGTATAATGGTCTATCCCTGGGACTCATATGATACTGAGAGTACAATATGCACAAGGAGTATACAAGGATATAGGTATTCAATAAATACAATATGGAAGTGAAACGCACATCACAATATGTATCTAGTGAATACAAGGGGATAACATCCCAAAAAGAAGATCCGTATAGTACCAATCCGTGATAACAACGTGTCAGCATCAAGTACAGTAATCTAGAGCAAGAATGTAAATCCAGACAAGTATGAAACGGTCAGAGATTGTACTCGCCTCGTATCTGAATGTCTGAAGTAAATGTACTGTCCGAGATGAGATACCTGACTCCTAGTTAGAGCAACACAAGTCAAGATGTATACAGGAGATGATATATGAAATGTACAATGCATCTGCATGCTGTCTAGGTCAAACTAGACCAAAGTCAACTCTCGGTCAACTCTAGTCAACTAGACTAGTCAAACTAGGTCAACTAGGTCAAGTCCTAGCCCAATAAGTCTAATAAGTCTCACTAGGCCTAACCAAGCCTAGTCTAGCAATCACACACCTATCACAAGGCTATACAAGCCAAACACAAGCCACACATCAAGGCACATCCTATTCATGCATATTCAACATTATATATATATATAAAAAGAGAGGAAGGAACTAACATATAAGCTATGTGTGTGTGTGAACATGGATGTGTACATGAAGAGAGAATTCAACACTAGGCCCTATATCTTTGTACCCACATATATACCTATCTATATACACATATATATATATATATATATATATATATATATATATATACACAATAGGATATGTGCCTAAACACATAGCTATCACACATATAGAAATTCCTTACACTTTACACATATATACACATAGGTTAGACATGCTATATAGAGCTATAGGCACACTACATATATAGAAATATGTTCATACATTGTATTTACATAGAGAGATGATAACATGTGATGTGTGTGTGTGAGAATGTCAAACATACCATGTGTGTGTACATTATAAAATGTGTGTGTGTGCTAGAGGGTGTTGTGAGTGTGTGTACTAGTGAGAGTGATGTGAGGCATGGCATGTGTCAATGGGAAAAATGAGTGTGTGGCATATGGGATTGTGAGTGTGTGTGTTTACCTACATAAACCTGTGTGTATGTGTAGAGAGTGAGGGTGTATGCTAAAACAGTGTGTGAGAGATGTGTGTGACTGAACAATGGTTAAATAGGAGGCTATGTGTCATCACTACAAAAAAAGAGAGCTTTTGGGACGACACTAGTAGATACGCTACTCTAGAATGTCCCAAAAAATTAATATTTGGGACGCCTATCTATTTTGTAACAAAAATTAATATTATTTAGGACAGATTTCTAAATGGATCATAATAATGTATTTTTTTAAGACTAAAAATTATTTATTGTCCCAAATAAACTTTTGGACCGTCCCAATAAAACTTGGCAGGAAGTCAAAACAATTGGCCGCCCAAATTTTGGGCCCATTCCATCTATTCTTTATTTTATATATTTATTTTTGCATTAATGTTAGCCCGTCTGATGTGAATGGTTCAATATGAACCATTGATGTTAAACACTTTCTTTTCTACCAAACACTAATCCTCCCTCTCAGACCGACCAAACACCAATTCTCTTTTGCAACACCGCCCCACCCAAATCCGCACCCAAAGATCGTCTGGAGTGGATCTCCAAGAAAAGCTTTGGGAGAATGGAATCTCCGACGGAAGGTACGTTCATCTCAAAAAATTATGCTATAGAGTTAATCTTCATGTCAACTGGATCTTGTCGATCTTGTCGGAGGTGATAAAACCCTAATTTTTGTGAAATAGAGCTTGTTGATCTTGTCGGGGGTGATAAAAACCCTAATTTTTGTGAAATAGAGCTTGTTGATCTTGTCGGGCTATTATAAAGCCCTAGTTTCTTGTCGATCTTGTTTGGACTGTCAAAAAAATCCTAGTGTCAGTCGAATTTATCTATTTACTTCTATCATAGCCATCCACGTCTAGTCTGGAACAAAAGTTAGGTCCGGTCATGGAGCATCAGGGTGTTGAGCATGCAAAGAGGGAAAGCAATCGTGGATGCCTTATATATCAATATTAGGTAGTAGGCAACTGTCTGGCTCGCAGGAAGGAAATTGTAGTTATTTCAAAAATAAAAGAGATGAGTAGTTTTGTAAGGTGTTCTAGTGGGGGTTGGTATTAAGCACAGTGATTTGACTTGTTTGTGCTTGGGCACTTCAATTTATATCACACAATGGTTTTGGTTGAAATATAAATTTCATTTTTTACTTTATTTTTAAAATTATCGAAGCATCTACAATCTAGTAGCATTAGAGCGTTAGGTCTATTCCTAGTCAGGTCGTTTGTGCATTATTTATTTGAAGTCATCTATTATTTTTTTTGAGCTAATTGCAGGTCTTGTAGTAAAGAGATTATTGGGGGGTCATGATTATAATAGTCTTTGGCAGTATCATTTTCATTTATAAACTCCTTTATATCATATTTAGAGGTTATGCAATTCTTTACTTTTTACAAATTCTATGCTATCTGGATTATTTGTTTGCACTAATTAATTACTATTAGTCTTCTAGTTTCTTAATGTTCTAGTAATGAATAAAGATTGTCAGTTGCACTTGCATTTATATATGAGATATATGAACTCTATCAACATATAAGGTGCAGTAGTTTTTAATATGAGGTCTTATGCATCATAGGGGCTAACTTCCAAAGGTTTAGTGGCCCAACTGCATTGTAATATAGTGATATATTTGTGTTTCTAAAGGTAAAGTATCTTATCCATAAATTTGGTACTTGGTTTTACTAGAAAACTTATCGTGTTGTTTGTTCCATTATGTTCGCTATACTTACATATCTATTCTAAGTTGTGGCTTGGGATTGACTGATTGTTTGAAGGCTATTCAATTGTCTTCTATTTTGTGTATGTGTTGAGATACCTTAACATACTAAGGACACCTTTTCATTTAGAAAGTCATCTGGGTAAAATTTATTATCTACGTGTTTTTCATCAAATTATTGAGCTATGCTTGAGGCTTGTTTCAGAGTACATATGTGTACAAGAGCATGGGATTGAACACTTTCTGAGACATTTAGGGAGAAATGTGTGAAATAATAAGAAGGATGAGTTATTAGTTAATTCTATTATTTTTATTTAAAGATTTGTAGAGTGTATATTTGGTGATTGTGGCCACTGATTCAATTTTTGCAGCTATAGTATGCTTCTACTTTATGCCCCTGTGTCCCAAGTACAATTCCTTTGTTTATTTCCCTTTAAGTAAAATAAAGATTTTAACATAGACTTCATAATTTACATATAGATAATTAAATCACTTATCTTTCAAAACATTTGTAGTTTTTGGAAATATGTAGTACCTTTATCAAGTTTTATATTCTTCCTGATAAATTATCACAGATAAACAGGTCATTAGACATGACAACTTAAAATCAATTTTCAGCAAACGAGAGCTGATAATTGTGGTAGTGCTCTGGCAGTAGTAACTCTTATTTTAGAATATGTTAAAACCATACTTATTTGGATCCCCCAATTTGCCTAGGAACATGTTCCCCTGCTTGTTTTAATATTGTGTCAAAATTTGTTGACTTTGTATAGTAATTTGTTTAAATACGTGTTACTTTTTTTGCCATAATTCCTCCAAAAAATTTGCCATATACAATTTTTAGAGAGCACTTCAAGGAAAATAAATTAAATTCTCCTTGGATTTCCAGGACTTGCCCAATATGGTTGCTATAAAAGATATTGATTTTCCTGATGTTGATGCTATATTTTTTTGCGTGCCACATGGAACAACACATCTTCATTTTTCTTTCTTGCATTCATAATATTTTAGATGATCTTGTCTAATTATAGGGATAAATTTTTATAATTGGCATTCTTCCTTTAGGCCCTATTTGGCTCTAAGGATTTCCTTGGATCAACCATGCTAAGAAGCCACTACACCAAAACAGTCGTTTTCCAACGACTATAAGCGTTAGGAAAAAATTTCCTAACGCTTTTTTGCCGTTTGTAGTACGGTGTGGGGAATTTTCCTAATGGCCATTGTAATGGTTTATTACCGTTAGGAAAAAAATTTCCTTACGGTAAAACACCGTTGGGAAATAATATTTCCTCACGGTTAAACACCGTTAGGAAAATGATTTTCTAACAGTAAGATAGTGTTGGTAAATAAAACATCCTAACAATAAAAAGGTGTTGGTAAATGAAATTTTCTAACAGTAAAAGAGTGTTGGTAAATAAATTGTCCTAACAGTAAAAAACTGTTGGAAAAATAACATCGCTAACTATAGAATTTTTTACAATGAGAATTTGTTTATATTGTCGGCATATAATTTATTATGAGAATATAATTTGTTTATATTCACCAATATTCGTTGTGTGAATATAATTTCTACAAGAAAATACGTACGTACACAATCAAAATTAATAAAAGATACCATCGAATTCATTTATAAATTAACATATTCACACTTACAATTATTCTTCATATAATTGTGTCTCACCATATGTATTACATAACCTCTTGTGGTACATAAACAAAAAAAACCCAACCAAAACACGAAAAGCTACACACTTTGTCTACGATGGTCTTTTTGTTTTGAACACCACCTATAGCAAATAGAGAATTGCCCAGGACCGCAACAACATGATATCCTCTCATAAGCCTCCCGTAGGTCAATTTTTGCAGTTGATCTGGAAGAAAAAAAACCAGATTCCCAGTTAATTCCCTCAAACATAACGCATCCTAACTGCTTGAAGAGTTTTTGGCCACTCTTAAAACAAATTACTTAGTTCAGCCTGCATCTTACATGGAATGCAGCTTACAGCCATTTGCCATTCCCAGCAGCAGGAGATTCAAGTGTTGAAGCTGGCTCTTGCAGAAGCAACTCCATCATCACAAAATAGCAAGGACAACCAGAGCAGCCAGATTTCTTCCGGTATTGCTAAAGCAACCCCATCATCCCAAAATAACAAGGACAGTTCGAGGGGCCTGAGTTCTCCTGGTAACACCGTAGCAATCCTGCCACGACAACCAACCGAGGATATCACCAAGAGCCAAATCTCTCCTGTTAGCACTCCATCTATCAATCTGGTAATGTCACCTTATAAACTTTTATTTGGTCCCTTTCTATTATGCTGTTCATCCCCTCCATTCTTGTGTGCCAATTTTAGAAGTAGCTGCATTATTTATGTGCATCTTCACTGTACTAATTATGTTTGTGAGTTCAAGATACAAAAAAATATAGTAAAAGCATATAGTATACCCCTTCCAATATGCAAACCTCTCACCAAGTAGTAGAGTTCCCAAGAGTGCGACAATTACAAGTATAGAGGGTTGAAAACAGATGGATAAAATGGCCCCTACAAAAACAGAGTACATGAAGGATCAATGACGCTGCCACAACCCTCTACAAAAACCACCCAGATTGTAAATATGTACTTGTTTATGTACAAAAATTCAAATCAAGGCAGTTCAATAGTTTGTATACAAAGTACTAAATGCCTAATCTTGTTCTTCACTCGCAAAGCTTCAGTCATCTAGAAAAATCATATCAAGGCAGTTCAAGATTGTAAGTTAATGACATGAGTTATCCAGGTTCAAGATGTATATATATATATATATATATATATATATATATATATATATACTCCCCATACATCTTGAACCTGGATAACTCATGTCATTAACTTACAATCTTGACTTATATATATATATATATATATATATATATATATATATATATATATATATATATATATATATAAGCACATATATTATATAAGATATATCAGTGTCTTTCTTGTTCAATATATCTATATATCTTCTTTAGCATTAAGTATGATATGAGAAAACAAAGCTAGACTAGTTGAAAAAAAGCACATATAGCTTAAGAAAGGACAAGAAATTGAAGATTGTGAAAAAGCCCATGCATGTCGCAGAAGATGTATGCTATTAGGCCATTGAACCGTTGTTATCATGTATGTTAGCATTCAATTAACCTTCCTTATACTCTTTTGATCCACCAAAAGAGTCATATTATGTAAAAACATGAAGGAAACTTAATTTTAACTATATGTTCACCTATGCAGCTGTGAGCTCTTTGTATTCTTGTATAGGATTCTTGCTGGCAAAATTTTCAATGTTGCACGACAAGGAAAAAAACTGGATGGTCATATATCTTGTGTCAGAAAACCAAAGCTAAATGCACACATGCACTTAAATTTCAGAATTTATGTTATAATCCAACAAAATGGAAAAGATTAATAGTTTATAATTTCCTTCTCTGTCATTCATGAATAGTGTATGCTTGCCTATTAAAGTTCAATAAGTTGATTGTAGAACAATATTGAACAATACTTAACCAAATAGTCCATACTTACCAACAGTCTCATAATTTGCATCTAACAATATGAATTTAGAATTATGATTGGCAGTATGTATCATAGATATAGAAACAATGTGTGGTGTGATGGGTCATAACATTGACTTGACTTCCAAAGTTATTTATAAAACTAGACTTAAAGATTGTGTATAACATATAGGACAATTATAGAAAGCTCAGGTAAATTGTAATAGATTTCCCTACATACAATGCTTCCTCCAAATGAGAAATATCCAAATGCGAAATATCCAAACTGAAATGTATTGAATAAGATGTTAGCTAACATTTATGATGATCAAGACTGATGATCAAGACCAATACTCACTCCCAACAATTATATGTTCGATACCCAAATTGTGGCTCAACTTCCCATGTAATTATCAGTTCAATTAAGCAAAGAAAAAAGCTAAAAGAAAAGGAGAAAGTAAAAATTTTTCAACGATATCAATCGAAGAGGAAAATAAAAAACAACAAAGTTACCCATCAAAGATATCTTGTATGCCTCTTTTTTCATCTGTTCTATAATTATATATAAAGTTACTACCATAAGTTCTTGTATGCATGCATGCATAGATTGTCTATGCGATGAGGGGGAGAATGTGGATAGTTTACTACTGATACTTTTTGGGGGTTACATGAAGCATGATACAAGTGTTAACCTCACATACGTGCATTGTGTAAGGCCATTTATCTAAATTTTATGTTATATTTGCTTCCAACCGAGTGTCTTATGCTAGGACAATCTTAAAGCTTTGTGACATGGCTTTGACCCCTATTATGAACAAAATTCTTCATTATAATAATCTTTTTCGATATGATAAATAACATATGAATTTGGAGTTCTTTGTAATAGATAGTCAGGTAACTAATGTTGACTTTTTATGTAATTCTTTATTTATTTGTTTTCCATTCCTATTTTAAGAAAGGTGATTATCCTGAAAGCCTCTGTACCACATAAAATCCTGACTAATGTTGTATTTAATGTTGGCTTTCAGGAAAGGTGATTATATTTACTTCCAACCGAGTGTCTATTGTTGGCTTTCAGGATAATCACCCCTCCATCAAAATCATTTTCGTTAAATTGAACAACGAACATCAAATATACTAGCAGCCAATTGCCATTTCTAAGTGTTTATTATATTAATAAAATTGGTTCACATTCTCAGACATTACACAAAAAATACAAAATAAACCAGAATGTGCCAAAATTGGTTCACATTCTCACTAGCATTATTTCAACTATTATAAATATTTTCTTGCCACACAAAAGTGATAAAACTTATCACTGGAAGTTAGCTAGGCCTTTTGTATTTCATAGCTGATTTTAGACTCCTATTTGTCAACAATTTCTTCTCTCCAAACTGTTATGCCAACTCTTGTCACAAGGTTTTCTTCTTTGAAAAGGTTTTGAACATGTGGCATGTAACATATAAAGTTGTTTATACTTTTAGAAAAGGAATTTGTTATTTTGCCATTTGGTGTTACTCCGGGTTTGTGGCACAGAATTATTCATGATTAGTGGCTCCTAATTCTCTCTTTCACTATTTTCTGTTAAAGGTATTAATGAAGATAATTTGAAGTGTGATATTGTCCGAGACTTCTCTTCTTCTTTCAGGGCAGGGTTTTGCTAAAGGTACTATACATATAGGCATACGCACATTTTATTCTGCTTATATCTAGATTTTTTTTTGTTAATTTTGGTTTTATTGGCAAACATTTTTTTTGTTATTTAGTCATATAAATTTGTGTTGTTTCAAAGATTATATTTCTTCTTTCCCCCAATTTTACCATAAGATAATTGATTTAATTTGACATATAAGCTGTTGGTTTAATTTGAAAATTTTGTGTAAATATCACACTGATTGTATTGAGAAGCTTTTCATTTTGTTATTTGTGAAATGGTTGAACTATAGAACATGTTTTTAAGACAAAGTTCTTTCCTTCCTACGATTAATTTAAGTTTAACCTACGCTACAGAAAGCAATCACCAGCGTTCCGGGATTTACTCTCTTTAATGTTCTTATAAATATTGTTATATTATGAACGACTAGTACAATGTATTCTTAATTTTGGTGCTGTATGTTTGCAGAGAGAACTTTTAGTAGGAGGAAGAGTTCACCATTCGCAGGAGTAATATACAGTAAGCGCTCGATAATTAAGATGAATGTTCATATTTTTCAGTACAAGTTTATATATAAAGTTTAATTAATATGAGTAGCATAAGTAGTTCTAATTGATTTACTTGTGAAGTTCATATCTTTGCTTGTCATCTAATATTATTATATTATCTGTGAACTGCTAGTTTTCTCAATTTTTTACAAATTAAGGTTGCTTTTGAAGTCCACCTATCTTAGTCTTATAGTTTAGCTTAAGGATTGATAACACCAAGAGGATTGTGTTTTTTAGTGCATATTTTGGTATCCTGATTAAGAAAGTCTTTTGGCTAAAATTGGGTAATATCAACCTGTATTAGAGTTAGGCATAATAAAAAATATCAGCCCATATTTGAGTTGTTTACTTGGGCAGCAGATTTATTTTGCTTATTTATAGGATTGAATTGTGCATTTTGCTTATGGCCCTTCTGAACTATAAAAAATTCTAGCTCTTCTTGTTAAAAATCTTAAGATTCTTTGTGCTTTTCTAACAGTATATATATCTCTGCACCTTAATAATTCAGAGACTTGTCACTTATAAACTATGTTCTCTAAGGTAAACCCCTTGATATAGGCAAGAAACTGATATGTAGGGATGGTTTTTGTCGTATATATTTAAATGGTATCTTGTGAACTCAAGGCTAGAATGGGTATCTAGTTTTCAAACCTTAATAAAATCAACTTTATACCTATGATTTAATGGTGTAAAAGGATCCATGTTTTGGTAGTTACACTTGATTCATGTTCTGCTACCTGAGAAAGGAAGTGATTCACAATTGTGGAATATCCTGCCATGAGATTTACCAGATGAAACTGTTATAATAGATAACATGGAAAAAGTTTAGTACTCCAATCATCTAAACCTGTAACTTCACCAAATTAATTACTTGTTCGATATGATCAACTCAAGAAGCCTTTAGCTTAGCTACTTGTTGTTTTTAAAGTAGTGAGATTAATTCTTGAGAGACTATATTTTTTTTATAAATTGCGGATAATCCTACTCGATACTATATCTTGTGAACACGAGCACAAAATAGATATATTCATCAATCTTGGTGGTGTTTTGAGGGTTTGTCCTGAGATCCATTGACATAATTGTGCTTTGAGGATATATAAACAATAAGGAGTCTTAGTCCAGTGACATAATTGTGGACAATTCAAATTAGGTTCTTTTGTGCTATATTTAGTGTTTTATATTGTGACATATTTAGAATTCATTATTTGCAGGTTGTTTTTATGAGGCTGATTTGTTTACTTCTATTTGCAGGTCCTTCCAATGCTTTTTGTACCTATTTTGCAAATGATGGGAGATGCCACTTTGGAAAATCAAATATGTTTTGGACTTGTGTAAAAAGTCGTAGATTTTATTTTGTAAATCAAGTGAATGCTTACTGATGTAAAACTTGATGGGAACACTCTAAGTGATGTAAGACTTGGATTTCATTTTGTGAACAATAGGATATTACCTTTAAATATGTTTTATAGAAATCGTTTTGTTAATGTTGCGGCTACGCTTTATTAATGTTGCGGCTACCATATGCATTTCCGATTAAATAAAATAGTTCTGTATGAATTTTTGTTGTATATAAAATTCAATTATATATTTTATATATAAACAGGAAATTAGTAATTCCATAATAATTTAAACGATTGTTAAGTTTTTCGGACGATTATAGTACTGTAACAAAAAGTAAATTACTTTTTTTTGGACTTTTTAAAATTTCGTCCCTTATTTATTAGGACGAAATATATCTGTTACAAAAACTTGTTTTTGGGGACAAATTAATAAACCATCACACAAAAGCATAAATTTGAAAACTTTTGAGACGTTTTGCCTAACCGTCCTTTAACAGTAATTAGGACGGCAATATCCGTCCCTAAAGTTTTTGCCACGCCACCCTAATGGGACCGTCCATTCCCGTCCCAAAGGCCGTCCCAAATATTTGTTGGGACGGTAATTGCAGTTTTTAAGACGATTTTTTGTTGTCTCCAAAGGTCACTTTTTTGTAGTGCATGTTGCATTAAATTAACCCAAAACAGTGTAAAATATCAGTGTCAAAATCAGTGTCATGTGTGTGTGTGGAGGTGTATATGAAATGAGTGAAAGGGTGAGTGTTACTGAACAGTGAGGAGAGGGAGAGGAAACCAATTCATTCCCAGGTTTAAGACCACAGAAAGAATCTCAGATTTCAGTGTCAACTTAACCAAACCACAATACTTAACATTAAAACCTTTCTCAGATTTCAGGTAGTGAAGAGCATTGCTCCTAGGAAACATTCCTAGATCATAAATCTGAATTCTCAGATTCAGTCTACAATCCACATTCTCAGGTATCTATAAATTCAGTGAAGGCATTCATTTCCAGGTTAATACAATATATGAGGCATTGAAATCAAAACTGTTGACATGAACTTAATGGTGAAAAAAAAGAAATAACAAGTTCAGGTCTCATTTTAATCTCAGAAAACTGTGAATGCCCAAACCACATTCCCTGGTTTAAATTTGACAATGTATCTAATACCCAAATCAAAAACCAAATAACATTATATAACAAACACTAATATACATTAATTCTCAGATTTCAGGTTAACTAAGAAGGAAAAGAAAGGAAGGGAATCATTTCCCAGATTCAAAACAGTCCTCTAAGTTAAAATCCAGATTTAGTATTGAATCTAAACAGTTTAACATCTCAAGCAATCACATAAAACTATGAAAAACAGTCCCTATATTAGGAATCACAGATTTCAGCCTCCACACAGTCCCAAATCCCATCAAAATCGACACACACATAGGATTTATGTAGGAGCACATGCTAGAGGTTTAATTACAAGTAATTAACAGTGTCTAATAGGTTTAAAAGATTAACAAATCTTATTTTCAAAATCTGGACAGAAAACAGGATATAGGCTGATACATGATATTTCAGAAAAAGGGGAAATGAAAATAGCAATGAAAAATTGAATTAAAATACCAATTTTAGGGTTGGTAATTCAAATATAGGTTGTATACGTGTCATACAGTACAAATGTGTCCCACCACGAGGACACAAATGTGTCCAAACAATTTAAAACACCAAAACATCAAACTGGACACATGGAACTGGGCAGTCTCGTGCGGGTATGCACGCGTGTCGTGCACCCGACACAGGCCAACCCAGGACTTGTGCTTGTGTCAGTGGGTGCACCTAGGGTAGGTCTAGGTGTGTGTCAACCTGTATCGTGTCAGTGTGTGTCGTGTCCCGCTATTCGAAGCCGTATCAGTGGCTTAATACACTGTGCACAGTGATAGTGGGTTCCCCCGTGCGCGGTCGATTTCTCATCAACCAGTGCACGAAGTCCCAGGAAACTTGGGGAGCATGGTGACAGTGGGTGCCCCTCTGCTCCCACAAAGTTTCGTGTCAGGGCAAGCCGTGTCGTGTCCTGTAGGGACCCCGATGAGCAGGGGATCCGCCAGGCCGCGCGCGAGCGTGTGCAGCCCATGTGCACGCATGTCCAAACGACATGACACGTGCACAAATCCAACTCAGTAAATTAAAATCGTGTAAGCGACATCAAAACACAAATTTTTATTCAAAAAATATTTCGAAAATAACACAAAAGATTCACTGTGGCATTTCCACAAACACATAGAGCAGTGCACTGATACGTGTCCAGTTTGGACATAAAAGGACACGAAAACTTAGGGTTTCCTATTCCTACTGTTAGGTTAGGTCTAGGGCTCCCTAATGATGTAAAAATCTCAGGATTCTATGGTAAGAATAGGAAGTTACCTCAATGTATTAAAACCCCCAAAAAAACTCTAAAGAGAGATGCTCCTCTTGATGGTGAAACTCCTCCAAATTAATTTGAATCTGAGAATAAATTGTAACAACAGCAAGAATACTCAAATTAAAACCTATTGCAATTTATTTGGATTAAAAAGGAGGTAAAATGGATTTTTAGGGATTTTTGAAGTAGGGAAAATACCTCTTTCTAAACTTGCTCCTTCCTAAAGAGGCTAGCCCTAATTTCTAAGAGATTATTTATAAGGGGGGAATCCCTAGGAGGGTTAAGTTGGCTGGACAAAATTGTTAGGGTTAGGGTTTGGGCACTTGGCTAATGGGCTACTACAAGAAATATCCCATATGGCAACGAAATATTTAGTAACGCAATATTTTTCGTTGCTAATAAACCTTTCTTGTAATGCATATTTTTGTCGTTGCTAAATAAAAATTTTGACAACGAAATATTTTGTGTTGCTATAACTCCGTTACAAAAGACCGAAAAGTGAATAGGCGACGAAATCTTCGTTGCTAAATCATCTATATTTTTTTGTCTAAGATTAACAACAAATTCCATTTGTTGCTAATATATTTTTGCCTATAGCAACGAAATATAACGTTACTTCCAAACCAAGCTGATAGACAAAAACAACCTATTATGAAAATTTCACTTTCCCTTAATTTGACATCCCTCCCCCTCTATTTCATAGTTCCCTCCTAACTTTCCCCCCTCCTCAAATCATCTCTCCTCAGCCGCAAATTCTCTCTTTTCACATGTTCTCTCTCCTTATATTCTCTCTCCTTATCGTCATCCCGAGCCCGGCCATCGCAACTACCACCCTCACCGGCACCATCACCACTCTTATTCTCTCTCTCTCTCCCTCATATTGATACAAAACATAAACCCTAAAATATAAAAGGATTTTCATGTTGCTAGGTTCCAATAAGCGAAAAGCCAATACGAAGTAGAAGAAATAGACCAGCCCTAGCCTTAATTCTACACCTACACCAACGATGACGACGAGTTCCTAGAGTTGAGTTCTGCCCCGACGAGAAGTTCTTGGAGTTTGAGTTCCGCGAGGTCTTCCTCACCACCACCGGCCTATGGGAGTGCCACCGAGTCATCGTCGATAGTGAGGTTAGGGTTTCTTCTTCGAATCCTTTGTTTCCAGGTTTGGGTTTCTGATTGGGAAAATATATTCATTTATGGTTTACCAATTTTTTTCTTCTTCAGGTATTATTTTAGAAGACGACTCATTATATTTTTTGGATTATTAATTTTTTCTGTTAGTTTGATCATTTTTTAAATTTAATTCCATTGCAGTTAAAAGAAATTACTCACAAGATCAATTAGTCGCATTAAGGATCTTTGATTGTCAAGTTTTTTGAATATTTTCCTTAGTATGATTTAAATTTGATTTAGTTGTATCAATGTCTAGTGTCTTTCGAACTGTCTAATTTATCATTATTAGTAGTTTGGGATAGATCAAAGCTATGGCGGATTGCAGTTTGGCTCGACTCCACAGAATATGGGAGCATTTGGGTGACAACGTGTCTTCTCATAAGAATGAATTGTTACCCTCTTTTCGTGGTATTAAATCGAATTAGACTTTGACGCAAATTGTTCTTTAGTTTGAAATTGATCAAAAATAGGGACAATACTAATTTGCTTAATTTTAAACTTTGACGCAATTTTTTTCATTATATCTGTTGGTGCCAAACAAGTTTATCATCATGGGTTCTATGTGATAACACCCCATAGATTGAAGAAACATGCCTCAATGCTTCATATCAAGATTACGTAGAATCATTTAGTCCTACTACTAAGTTTTCATCAATATCTTTCCAGTGGATTTCAACAAATACATCACCCAAGTTAGGTAGTGAGCCAGTAAATGGATATATCAGAGAGTATTAAAAAGGGAAATGATTCAATTGTACAATTGGCCATGTCTGAATCACAGTTAACTGAACTTGGAAAACAAATCCAAAATCTAACTTGGTGGATCAAAGTAAAAATGACTTAAGATACATTGCAGTTACTGCTTTAGTTGTGAAACATGCTAATTGCAGGTGAAACTTTGCATACATAGCGTCATCCTTCTTTAACATGCTTCTTCTAGCTATGATAACATAATAGAACAGTATAGCTTACATAGTTTCTTGGATGTATTTGTTTGAACAACTTAATTGATCGAATTCTCTTTCTTAGCAGGTTGACGGTCTGCATCATCGTGGTTGCTAGTTCTGATGCTACACTTAAACTGTGGTCTCTTCTATTGCCTTATTGACAGTAGTATGTTATAGTATAATATAGCTACCTACTTTTCTTCCTTGGCATGAACTGCAAGATACTTGCAAATCTATCCTTTTAGATCTATCTTTCCTCATAACACCCTACCTTACGTACATGACATTTGTTTTACAGGCTTGATATTGCTACACTTGTTCCTCAAACATCTTCGGTTCTAGCACTACAACATGTGGTTTATTCATGGTTCTCCCAAAATTGCTATTTTCTATTGAAACCATGAAAATATAACTTTTTTTAAGAAGCAGCTTTTGTTAGTTAATGAGGTGATCTATCTAGAGTTACTAGTATGGAAAAGTTAAAGATTTATACAACTATTTGTTCTTCCTATCATACGGTTGCACCTACTTCCACTAAACATTGTTCTCTTGTGCACATTAGAAATACCACAAGTCCAAATGTTTCCCTAAGAATCTATGCCTAGATGGTTTTGAGATGAAAATATCTTAGTGATCTCTGTACCCACGGTCCAAATACTCACCATACATAGAAAGCAGGTTGACCACTTCATTTTCTAGACGATGTTGATAATGATGTTTTTGGAAAATACTTGTATACATGTATGCTTATCTACTTCACATATTGCATGGTTCTCTTTTCTTTGATGTGTTCGGTACCTAAATATGGAGAGTTAGAACTCCACATCTAGGAAAATTTCCATTGATGTGTCTATTTCTTTTCAAAGCTTTAAGTTTACTTCGTCTTAAATTCTAAAGTCGGAATATTTGAGACCTTATTTATGTAGCGCCCCGCTTTCGATAGGCGACGGAACTTCATAATATGCTTGCGCCGAGTCAGATCGGCCAGGAACTTAGATGGCCATCTGACTCGATCGCTAAGCTTGGTAAACGAATAACGCCTTGCGGCATCGATTCAAATCGATTTGGACGGAAGTTACGAGAATCGATCCAACTAATGGAACGACTTCTGTTGGAATAAGTCCTAGATGCAGCGGGCTGCGTCTCGGCGAGTGAGCTCTCTATAAGAGTCTCTTCGACGGGACCGGACCGCTGTATGGTTTTCTTGGAGCTTTGCCGCTGGGCTTGATGAAGTGCTTTCGCATCGTTTTCATGGATGCAATTACAATTTCGATGCAAGGGAAAAAGAAGGAATTCTAACAAAGCGTTGGTGCCGTTACAGGAGCTCGCGTAACTAAGGATTGACGTTGCGTAGCGCTTGGACGATCGGCACGAAGCAAAGTAATCGGTAGGTGATTCGACCCTTCTTTTCTACTCTGTCCCGCAAACTTATTCCTTGCTTCGAATTCATTCAAATCGAACGATGCCAAGTTAATTGCATGACAATCCACTAAGGTCAAGAACTCGGAAAAAACATATTGATTTTGAGTAATCTACTCTGAAAAATACAAGTTTCTCACATAAACAGAAAAGTTTAAGGTTCTAGTAAAAAGATAGACTATTTCACGTGCTGCAAAATAATGTGAAACGTCGATCATGGGTTATGATGCCTCGGGCAATTTGGTGCCCACGGGACGCTAAATTGGAGTACGGCTTGGGGAAAATAAAACGTTGTATGAGTTGGGGGAAATGATAATATCGTTCAATACTGTCCGCGCTATACAAACCTGGTTGCATATATAAACTGTTCACGCATTGGCATGGTCATGGACAGCTTGTGCACAAGTTGATATTTTCTTCGAATCGATATCCGGGGCATCGGAATCGACTCGACCTATGGGGAATGATTAATCGTGCTTCGGCACTGATGCATTTCGGAACCGTCAGTCAGGCTTGCAACCTAGACTGAAGGGGCTGAAATGCCATTGAGATAGTCACACGTGATGTGTAACATCAATGACCGCATATAAGATAGTTGCATGCTCACCTATTGTCTTATGCAGGGTAAATATTATCTCTGTTTTCATGCAGGGACGTGCACGGCCGTGGTAAGAAATATGATAAACTGCGATGTTATACTGTATGCTTTATTACTCAAAGACGGCTATCGAATATGAACTGAATTCATTTAGTTCTAATAGAAAGACAACTCTAAAGCATGCCAACCCTAACAATCAGAGTCGGTTTAGACGAGTGGGTTTGTCTCGTCCACTTAGCAAGTGTGCTAATCCCATTCCCCCAATTTCCCCAGGTACGACGAGCGTGCTCAACTAAACTGGAGCTGAAGTACGGAGAGGCATTTTGAAGCTCTTCCTATGCTGAAGTATTTTGAAGCCAATTCAAGTCGACGGCTTTGTATAAAGGGACGAATGTATGGGACGGCAAGCGTAGTTCAGGCAACTTGTCGAATGTATTTTCTTTATGTTTTCAATCAATGTAGCCGCAACGGCATCCAATGTAATTACGACTTGTACTTCGTTGCAAGCTATGAATGAAAAGTATTTCTATCTTTCTATACTGCGTCTTATATTCTGATGTGAATTGTGAAGTTTCGACTTGGCGTATTAATATCAAAATGAAAAGATAACCATTTAAGAACTTGTCATCTTGCCATGCACGAGCGCAACTCCAGGCTCGTGCGGCATCACGCCTTAGCGAGGACGATCGAATCGGCAAAGTAACACCGGGGACGAACGTTTTGTCGACTCGGGGCGTGACAAATTGGTATTAGAGCTCAGTTATGTTTCCTCGGATTTTCGAAATATGTTTCATTGTTGGAATGTCCGTTGCGATGGCTTGATCGAATGCTTGTTGGCATGCTGCGTGAAATACAAGTTCCATACAGGTAAGCCCGTAGATATTTTTGAAAAATACTAATGGGTTTACACTGTTTATAGGAATGACTAAACGAGATAAGAAAATCGCCGGCCTAGCAATCCAAACCGTGGATAGTACGTCGGGCACGAAAAGCACTGGCCCTAGCGAGACGACTATGGAGAAGATACTACAGTTGATGGAACTGCAGCAGCAACAGCTTCAGACACAATTTAAAGTCCAATTTGAGGCACAACAGAAACAGATGAATGCCCTGACTCAGATAGTGAGCAGAATGGCGGGCAATACCAAGACGACGGACGAAGAGCCCGAGAAAAAGCAAGGTGATCAAGAAGAAGACGAGGAGAAAGAAGTCTCCCCGTAAATGATGAACTCTCCTTCCATGTTCAAAGTGAAGGAGTTTTGCAAAATGAACCCGCCAAAGTTCAATGGCCGAGTAGAGCCCGACGTGATAGTGGGATGGCTCGCAGAGATGGAGGACTTGTTCGATCTCCTCTGCATCGAAGGGTCCCAGAGGGTGGCCTGTGCGGCGCTGCAGTTACAACTAAGGGCACATGACTGGTGGACGGCAAAGAAATAAGAGATCTGTGAAACCGATTCCAACAAAAAGATTTCTTGGAAAATGTTCAAGACGGCCTTCCTTGAGCAGTACGTTCCTCGCGCCATCTGTCGACAGAAGGGGGATGAGTTCATGATGTTGAGGCAGGGGAATATAGTGTTGAAGATTATGATGCAAGCTTCTCGAAACTTGCAAAATTTGCCGGCGCCTTCCTGCCCAACAAAGAAGAATGGTGCGAGCGTTTTCAGCAAGGCCTCAACGAAGAACTGCGTAGGGACGTCATGAACCAACGATGCCAAACTTATCGTGAATCCTACGAAGCCGCACTTGATAGTGAGCGAATCTTTGGCCGTATGTCACAAAGGGCCGAGCCTGTCGTTCGTAACAACTTAAATAAGCGTTCTAACGACGCCGGGGGATCGGGAATATCTAAACGTCCGAACACATTTGATAACCGGGGCCATGGCGGACCACATTACAGTAGATGCGGTAGGCGTGGGCACCGAACCACCGATTGCTTGACAAGAGCCTGCTTCAAGTGTGGCGAGGTAGGCCACATAGCAACGTATTGCCCGCAGAAAGTTCAGAATCAACATAACCTACCAAGGAACATTCCGAATCCGCATAAAGCGCCGATACTACAAGGCGCGAATGCGGTGCCCGTCAACCAACAGAACCAATGCCACGGAGCTCAAGGCCGAGTTTATGCCTTAACTCGGGATGAGGCGCTTGCGTCCGATACGGTTGTAACAGGTATATTACTCTACAAAGATATACCTGCTCGAGTCCTATTCGATTCGGGTGCGACGCATAGCTTTATATCTGCTGATTATGCGAAAGAAAATAAAATAACCATGCAATCACTAGATATAAATATTAGCGCTAGCACTCCGTCGGGAGTCGATATGCCTGCAAACTTTATTTGTAGGGATGGCCATATTTGCGTCGGGGGAAGATATCTATCCTTGGATGCCGTCGTGCTAGACATCAAAGATTACGACATAATCCTGGGCATGGATTGGTTGGGCGCTTGTCGTGCAACGATCGAGTGCACGGAGAAAAGAGTGGTGTTTCGCCTTCCTGGCGAGACAGAGTTCTCATATTCGTGCGGTACGGCCTCGAAGACGGCGATGATGGTATCGACAATCTCGGCAAGGCGTATGCTGCGTTCCGGCTGTACGGGATACTTGGTATCAGTTCGAGACACGCGGACGGATAATACAAACACAATGCAGACTGATGTTGTAGCAGATTTTCCTGACGTTTTTCCTGACGAGATGCCCGAGATGCCGCCGGATCGAGAAATTGAATTCAGCATCGACACCTTTTCGGATACACGGCCGATATCAAAGACGCCTTACCGAATGGCTCCAGCAGAACTGAAGGAGCTGAAGGTGCAATTACAAGAGTTGCTAGACCACGAATTTATTCGCCCTAGCGTCTCTCCGTAGGGAGCTCCTGTACTGCTCGTGAAGAAGAAGGATGGGTCGTTGCGGCTATGCATCGACTATCGGGAACTCAACAAGGCGACCGTGCGAAACAAGTATCCTTTGTCGCGAATCGACGACTTGTTTGACCAACTGCAAGACACGGCAATATTTTCAAAAATTGATCTTCGTTCAGGCTATCATCAATTGAAGATCAAGTCCGACGACATATCGAAGTCTGCCTTCCACACTCGATATGGTCATTACGAATTCCTCGTCATGTCGTTCGGTTTGACGAATGCCCCAGCCGCGTTCATGGATCTGATAAACCGAGTCTTCTGACCTCAAATAGATAAATTTGTAGTCGTATTCATCGACGATATCCTTGTCTACTCAAAAAATCGTGAAGAACATGCGGAACATTTGAAGACGGTACTGCAGATTCTGCGTGAAAACAAATTGTACGCCAAGCAGAGTAAGTGCGAGTTCTGGATGAGTAGCGTGACATTCCTCGGGCACGTAATCTCTGTCGAAGGTGTCACGGTGGACCCAAAGAAGATTGATGCGGTGGTGGATTGGAAACGACCTGCCTCGGCTAGCGACATTCGGAGTTTCCTGGGCTTAGCGAGCTACTATCGTAGGTTTGTGCGAAGCTTTTTCAAAACTAGCGTCGCCTCTGACTCGCCTTATCCAGAAGGGAGTAGTATTTGAATGGAGCGACGACTGTGAATCTAGCTTTCTAGAGTTGAAGCAACGACTCGTTTCAGCTCCAATCCTTGTACTTCCAGATGGTCCAGAAGGTTTTCAGATATTCAGCGACGCATCGGGAACTGGTCTCGGGTGCGTACTCATGCAGAGAGACAAAGTCATCTCCTACGCTTTACGACAGTTGAAGCAGTACGATAAAAACTACCCGACGCACGACCTAGAATTGGCGGCGATCGTCTTTGCGTTGAAGTTATGGCGGCACTACCTCTACGGTGTGGCATGCAGAATCTACACAGATCACAAAAGCCTGAAATACTTATTTACGCAACGGGAACTCAACCTACGATAGCGACGTTGGCTCGAACTCATAAAAGATTATGAGCTAACGATCGATTATACACCGGGCAAGGAAAACGTGGTGGCCGACGCACTCAGCAGAATGTTTATGGTAACACTGGCCATAAACAAGGAGATACAGCGAGACCTTGAAGTAATGGGTATCGAACTCGGAATTGAGTATCGACACCTGTACCTAGCTCAGCTGAAGTTAGGATCGAGCCTGCTTAGCAAGATAAGGACCGCACAGGAGGACGACTCATTCCTGAAAAAAAAGCACGAGCTGATTTCAACGGGAAGGGCGACTGACTTTGCGGAAGACAGAGACGGGACGATGCGACTAAAGGGAAGGCTTTGCGTTCCTAAAACTGCCGAACTCAGAAAAGAAATTCTGACGGAGGCACATTATACGAAGTACTCGTTACATCCTGGAAGCACCAAGATGTATAAGGACTTGCGCACAAACTTTTGGTGGCACGGCATAAAGAAAGACGTGTCTACGTTCGTATCGCAATGCATGGCGTGTCAGCAGGTGAAGGCGGAACACCAACGGCCAGGCGGCGAGCTGCAGAACATCGCCATTCCCGAGTGGAAGTGGGACAATATCTCGATGGATTTTATTGTGGAATTTCCGAAGACGCCGCGAGGGAATGACGCGATTTGGGTCATTGTTGATAGATTGACCAAGTCGGCTCACTTCATCGCAATTAAAGTAGGATGGAGCGTCGATCGGTTAGCACAAATCTATGTCGATGAGATTGTTCAACTACACGGGGTACCGGTCTCTATAATTTCAGACAGAGACGAGCGATTTCTATCACATTTCTGGACGAGCCTCCAAGCGGCGATGGGGACCAAACTGAACTTTAGTTCGACGTACCATCCCCAAACAGACGGTCAGACAGAGAGAGTCAATCAGATCTTAAAAGATATGTTGCGTCTGTGTGCGATCGACCTAAAGACTAGTTGGGATACGCATTTGCCGCTTGCGGAGTTTGCGTATAACAACAGTTATCAGTCGAGCATTCAGATGGCTCCATATGAAGCGCTCTACGGAAGGAAGTACCGTTCGTCGATATACTGGGATAAAGTCGGAGAGCGACAAGTGCTTGGACCGGAACTGGTGGAGCAGGCCGTCGAAAAGGTCCGCTTGATTCGAGGTAGACTCCGCATCGCACAAAGTCGACAAAAGAGCTACGCAGATCTTCGTCGATGACCGCTAGAGTTCTTGGTCGGGGACCATGTGTTTCTGAAAGTAACGCCCATGCGCGGTGTGATACGGTTCGGCATTAAGGGCAAGTTGAGCCCGAGATTTGTAGGCCCCTTCGAGATCATTGAACGAGTTACGACGGTTGCTTATCGGATTGCACTACCTCCTGCCTTAGCTGATGTGCACGATGTTTTCCATGTTTCACAACTTCGAAAATACGTGCACGATCCAAGTCATGTGGTTAGCTTCGATTAGTTGGAGCTACGTACTGACTTGTCTTACTCGGAGGAGCCTATTTAAATTTTGGACCGCAAGGAGAAAGTGCTACGCAATCGGTCGATGTCCTTGGTCCGCGTACTTTGGCGGAACCATTCAGTCGAGGAGTTGACGTAGGAGATGGAGGCGGAGATGAAAGAGAAGTACCCTGCGTTGTTTTACTAAATTAAGGTCAGACCCTTGTTCTTAAGTTTCGGGACGAAACTTTTTCTTAGTGGTATATTATGTAGCGTCCCGCTTTTGATAGGCGACGGAACTTCATAATATGCTTGCGCCGAGTCAGATCGGCCGGGAACTTAGATGGCCATCTGACTCGATCGCTAAGCTTGGTAAACGAATAACGCCTTGCGGTATCAATTCAAATCGATTTGGACGAAAGTTACGAAAATCGATCCAACTAATGGAACGACTTCTGTTGGAATAAGTCCTAGATGCAGCGGGCTGCATCTCGGCGAGTGAGCTCTCTATAAGAGTCCCTTCGACAGAACCGGACCGCTGTATGGTTTTCTTGGAGCTTTGCCGCTGGGCTTGATGAAGTGCTTTCGCGTCGTTTTCATGGATGCAATTACAATTTTGATGCAAGGGGAAAAGAAGGAATTCTAACAAAACGTTGGTGCCATTGTAGGAGCTCGCGTAACTAAGGATTGACGTTGCGTAGCACTTGGACGATCGGCACGAAGCAAAGTAATCAGTGGATGATTCGACCCTTCTTTTCTACTCTGTCCCACAAACTTATTCCTTGCTTCGAATTCATTCAAATCGAACGATGCCAAGTTAATTGCATGCCAATCCACTAAGGTCAAGAACTCGGAAAAAATATATTGATTTTAAGTAATCTACTCTAAAAAATACAAGTTTCTCACATAAACAGAAAAGTTTAAGGTTCTAGTAAAAAGATAGACTATTTCACGTGCTGCAAAATAATATGAAACGTCGATCATGGGTTATGATGTCTCGGGCAATTTGGTAACCACGGGACGCTAAATCGGAGTACGGCTTGGGGAAAATGAAACGTTGCATGAGTTGGGGGAAATGATAATGTCGTTCAATACTGTCCGCGCTATACAAAACTGGTTGCATATATAAACTGTTCACGCATTGGCATGGTCATGGACAGCTTGTGCACAAGTTGATATTTTCTTCGAATCGATATCCGGGGCATCGGAATCGACTCGACCTAGGGAGAATGATTAATCGTGCTTCGGCACTGATGCATTTCGGAACCGTCAGTCAGGCTTGCAACCTAGCCTGAGGGGGCCAAAATGCCATTGAGATAGTCCCACGTGATGTGTAACATCAATGACCGCATATAAGATAGTTGCATGCTCACCTATTGTCTTATGCAGGGTAAATATTATCTCTGTTTTCATGCAGGGACGTGCACGGCCGTGGTAAGAAATATGATAAACTGCGATGTTATACTCTATGCTTTATTACTCAAAGACGGCTATCGAATATGAACTGAATTCATTTAGTTCTAATAGAAAGACAACTCTAAAGCATGCCTACCCTAACAATCAGAGTCGGTTTAGACGAGTGGGTTCGTCTCGTCCACTGAGCAAGTGTGCTAATCCTATTCCCCCTAATTTCCCCAGGTATGACGGGCACGCTCAACTAAACTGGAGCTGAAGTACGGAGAGACATTTTGAAGCTCTTCCTATGCTGAAGTATTTTGAAGCCAATTCAAGTCGACGGCTTTGTATAAAGGGGCGAATGTATGGGACGGCAAGCGTAGTTCAGGCAACTTGTCGAATATATTTTCTTTATGTTTTCAATCAATGTAGCCGCAACGGCATCCAATGTAATTACGACTTGCACTTCGTTGCAAGCTATGAATGAAAAGCATTTCTATCTTCCTATACTGCGTCTTATATTCTGATGTGAATTGTGAAGTTTCGACTTGGCGTATTAATATCAAAATAAAAAGATAACCATTTGAGAACTTGTCATCTTGCCTTGCACGAGCGCAACTCCAGGCTCGTACGACATCACGCCTTAGCGAGGACGATCGAATCGGCAAAGTAACACCGGGGACGAATGGTTTGTCGACTCGGGGCGTGACAATTTAGCATTTCCACCTCATTGCCTTAATTTTCCCTTTATGTTTGATGCACAAGGAGCATATTTGGATTAGATTGATGTGCATAATTCTCTTAGTTTAATTTACCTTGGAGTCAACTTGTTGACAAAATCAAACTTGCTGCTTTTTTTTGTTTTTTAAGTGTTACTAGTAGGATTTCATAACTTCTGCAATTTAATGTTTGCTTGTTAGATGACCAATTACTATACCTGAGTCGTAATTTTTTTTTTTACTTTTGTGGTGCTGTATTCATGGGCACCATATTACAATTCATGTAATGCTTAATTCTTTTCTGGGGATATATGTCAGACATTGTTTTGTCTTAGGGACATTGGCATTATTCTAGGAAATTTTTACTTTGAGAAATAGTCAATTCAAACTATATCCTTTCTTATATCAAAATGCCAATTTTGTGGACTTTATAGAACTGGTTCTATGTTTAATGGATGTATTGGTTTGGAAACTTTATCTACGCAAGGCTTATAAAGGTGAATAAGTTCCCTTTTCGACCATAATTGTGTTTGGTGGGATGATGAAGTCTGTGAGAATGTCTTTAAGTGTTTCTGGTTTCCTTTTGGGCTTGCTTTGCTTGAATAAATTCCCCTCGATGATGAAGGCTTTCACTACTATGAACTGGAAGGTACTGAGTTATCATTTCTCTTTATTATTAGCCTCCTTCGGGACTAAGTCAGTATCAGCAGAAATCTGCACAAATGTTTTTGCAAATGCCAATATCTGAATCATACTTGTCAAAGGATCCACTTTAGTTGGTTTCCCTATAGTGTTGACAATATTTCTTATAATAATTAGATTCCATAGATTCAAATTAAGGTTAGACAGTCTACTCCTTAGAGGGCATTTTCTAAATGCCACTCTTTCACAGTTGGTTCTCCATATCTCAGGGAAATATTATTTTCTATAGATGGTATTTTATAGAGATCAACCCATGAGGAAGGCTGGCTTTTGTTGTTCACCCATGGTCTCTGGTCCCTCTTGGAAGGTGCAATGTTCCCATCTTCCACTGAAATGATAGGAGGAAAATCACTATGAGTGCTTAGGAACCAGGGTTAATGTTTTTTTATTTCTCAAGCATGTTTGAATCGTTAAATTTACATTTCTAGAAAGGAAATAGTTCTATCTACGAGAACTAGATTTAGGGAACACTTCTCAATTCATTGTCAGTCTAATCAGATGATTGGATAAATTGAGTTACATCAGTCTGTTCACTTTTTCAAGAGTTTGTAGTTTCTAGTTGTTTATAGATTAAAAAAATTCTAATCTCTTTAACAGATGATACAAGTGGTAGAATTAATGACCTCATTTCAGTTGAAAATTAGAGTTAGATTCATTTATATTTTAGTTGTAAGATGTAAGGCTTCTCTCTTTAGGATTCTTTACTACTGTAAAGAAGCAGGGACAATCTGATCAGGTGTTGTGGCCTTTGTTGGACTAGCGTCAAACATGGAAAGGGTGCCAAAACTATACTTAGACATGTCATTTTGGAGTTGCGTGCATATCACAATGTCCAATTATTATTGTTTTGTGTTATTGTTATATAGTTACGATACTCAAGAAAGTGCTTTATGATTACTGTAAAATTGATTTCATTTAAAATGGTTTTGTAGTATAGTTATTTATCATTTAAATTTTTTTATTTCTTGTGAAACTTTTAAGTACATAGTATATGTTTGATAGTGTTAGTGGACTATCAGTTTCAAAAGGATCAATTGGTTTGGATACGTACTCCCAATGGGTATAGTATGGCAATGTTTGAACTCTATTAACCAATACCTGAAGCAATACTCAACGGTTAATAGCTTCACCAAAAGTGTTCTGGCCAGTGGGGATCCGGAATTTACATCTTCATGTTTTCTACCTGATGTGATCAATGTAGAAAGGGAGGAATGAAGCTATCTTTCAGAAGAAACCATTCTGTGCAAACTACATTTTCAACTCTTCACGAAGACTGCATGGGAAATTCGAAGCTAATAGTTCGTACCAATCCAAATCATCAGGGGAAACTACATTTTCAACTCTTCACAAAGGTGTTGTAGTCATTCTTCTATTCTGTGTCGAGCTGACAACTATAGCATTTCTTGTTTCCGTGGCCTGCTATTTCTACTACATGGACAAGTTCTCTGGGCAACCTTCGTTTTTTACATCTATCGAAGAAGCTTGCAGGAATGGTGCAACCAACTTAATAAGCCATTTGTTTGCTTCGTTCCCAGAGTAGCAAGCAAAAGCCTCTCTGCATAAAAGCCAGGTACAATGTGAGTCTCTCGAAGCTCCCTGATATTGTTTAGTTTTTAATCCAAAAAAGTGTAAGTCTAAGGCTTTGAATTCATCAAAAGTTTCATGTAAATGTGAAGTGGAGCTGTAGAACTGCAAAATTTGTTGCCTTAGTAACCATCATGTACTTAATGATATAGAAATTTGTTTGTATGTGCCATCCTAAGCTTGTAACATTGCATATATGCATGATTATGCCTTAATCTAAAAGAACCCATGGATGGGGCAACCTGTGTCGGTATAGCATTAGGAGCTGCAAGACGCTTGGATTATCTACACGAAGCAACTGCTCCGAGGATTCTGCATAGAGGCATCAAGTCCATCAACATTCTTCTTGAGAAAAAGTTCAACAAAGGTAAAATTATGCTTCTAGACTCTTCTTTCTTGTGTAGAGTGTATGTGACCTTGTTTTTTTTATTTTGTCATGCAGATTACTGATCTAGGCATGGCGTAGCATTTGATGAAGGAAGATCATGCTAGTTAAATGCGATGGACGTTCGAATATTTTGCTCGAATATGCTATCGTGGTGAAGGCCACACAACAATATAATGTTTTTAGTTTTGACTTCTGGAATTGATGAGTGTGATTGTAAAACAATTAAAGTTTTATTATGAAAAAATTATGACTTTTTTATTGTGTGTTAGTTTATTCAAAACTGTTAGGAGCATAATGAGAAGGTGTTTATAGAGATGTTTCAGATTTTTTATGTATTCTAAGAATCGTTTATTTATGTCGTAACATTTTCTATAACGTTTAAATATAATTTGGTGATGAATGTGATTCTAAAACAATTACAGCTTTATTATGAACCGAACAATGAAAAATAATAAATAAATAAGTAAATAAATAAATAAATAAAATTATAGCATATTATGTTTAGCAACGACAATAAATCATTACTAAATATTATGTTGAATCCTGAATTTTTTGGCAACGGATTAATGTTCGTTGCTAATTACAATATATGGCTACGAAATCTGTTCGTTGTCAAAAAATTGTGCATTTTGCAATGCTATATTGTCGTTGCTAAGTATATTATATAACAACGACAAACATTCGTTGTTAAAAACTTCTACTTTTAGCAACGAAAATTTTGTCCACCAAAATAGCAACGAAGTAAAAGTTGCGTTGCTAAAAAATAAGGATTCAACAACGAATTCAGAATTTCGTTGCTGATACTTTAGGTGACGCACTTTAAACAACGACGCCAGCAACGAAAATTTTTCGTTGCTAAATCTGTTAGCAACGATTTTCGTACCTTTAGCAACAAAAATTTTTGCTGCTAAAAACCTAATTTTTTGTAGTGGGCTTTGGGCTTAGTCATAAATCAATGACTAAAAAATCACAAGTCATGACTTGTGGTCAAAATCCTTCCATTCAAATCTCAAAATTCCTAATTGGTTTCCCTAACTAGAGTATGGTTAACTTAACTTAACCTAGGATATCATATCTAGTCAAGTCCAACTTAACTAGGGTTAGGTCACAAAGTCAAAGCTAGTCAAAGTCAACCTAGTCAAGCCTTATTCAAACAATTCCAAAATAATTTCTAAAAATTCCCATAAATTCAAATAAATTCTAATAAATTAGATAACCCTAAAATGTCAAAAATTACCCTAATCACATGGCTAGGCTCTAGGGTAGGCAGTCTCTACTGTTCACTAGCAAAACACCAAAAATCATAAGTCATAAATTTAAATAGTTAAAAAAAATAGTTAAAAATTACTAAAAATTATAATATGAAATAAATACCATTAAATAATAATTATAATTACAAAATTTTAAAATTATCCTCTTTTGGAAAACTGGGTGTTACATCCAGACCTTGGAGGATATGCTTCGCACGTGTGTGCTAGATCTCGGGGGTTCTTGGGAGGATCATCTTCACCTGATAGAGTTTGCTTACAACAACAGCTATCAGGCCAGTATAGAGATGTCGCCATTCGAGGCTCTATACGGACGGAGATGTCGTACTCCCTTGTCATGGGACGATGTTGGCGAGAGGGTGCTGCTTGGACCGGAGATGGTGGTGGATGCAGCTGAGAAGGTCAGGCTGATTAGAGACAGACTTTGGGTGGCTCAGGATAGGCAGCGGTATTGGGCCGATAGCCACCGGAGACCGTTAAAGTTCGAGGTTAGTTTCAGTTTCTGATTGTGGTCGCTTGTGATTTTGTTTGTCCTGTGTGCTGAGTTTGTTCTATGTCTAGGTTGGTGCTTTGGTGTTCCTGAAGATTTCTCCGACACGGGGCACGATTCGCTTTGGCGGAGGCGGGAAGCTTAGTCCGCGCTACATCGGGCCTTTCACTATCCTTGAGAGGGTCGGTGCAGTAGCTTACCGGCTGGACTTGCCGTCTACGCTAGAGGGGGTACACAACGTGTTCCATGTGTCGCAGCTGAGACGGTACGTGGCGGACCCCAGCCATGTATTGGACCATTCAGCGATCGAGGTGGGGCCTACTCTTCACTATCCAGAGCAGTCAGTGGAGATTCTGGATCGTAGGAAGAAGGTGCTCCGGAACCAGGTTATACCCTTGGTTCGTGTTGCATGGAGGCATCACTCTCCAGGTGAGTCTACCTGGGAGAGAGAGGACGACATGCGGGAGTGTTTCCCTTATCTCTTCGAGCCCTGAGGTATAATTTCTGTTTCTACATGTGATTCAGTGTATGTTTGTTTTAATTTTGAGGACAAATTTTTTTTAGGTGGATAGATTTGTCACCCCCAGTTTTCATGAACAGGGGTATTTTGGTAATTTTCTACTTTAAAATTATTTTAGAATTATTTATTTATTTATTGTATTATTTTGGGGTGTTTGAGTCGGGTTCGAATTTCAACTCATTCCAACTTGTATCGAGGACCCGGGGTAGTGTTGACTTTAGCAGGCCCACACACTAGTTAGTCATGGCCCACAAGCTAGTTATTTTAGTTAGTGACTAGACTAATTATTTTGGTTAGTATTAATATGGATTAGTGATTTAGGATTGACCAAACTACCCCCGACTTAACCCCTTGCCAATGTATTAGCAAATAGACTAGAGAGGGGCTTTTGGGCTTTTTCCCAATAGGAAAAAATAGCCCTTTAGTGGCCGGCCATGACTAGGGGATAAGGCTCCATCATTTCACTTTATTCCTATTTTATTTCTCTCTCTTGTTCTTCCCCAAATTGATTTGAGAGCAAACCCTAATCAAATCACCACCAAATCCTTCCATTTCTCCACCAAACCTTCATCCTTCCTTCTCCATTCAATCCAAGGGAGGAGCTCCTCATGTTTGAGAGGATTCGGAGCTTGTCCGTGTCCGTTTGGGATTCCTACGTGTCGGTGGCATTTCGGGATCGATTCGAGTCACCGGGAGGTATAAATCCTTTCCCTCTCTCATTTCTCTCATGCATTAGATTCATTTTGACCTATAGGAATGATCCCCTTGGTTTGGTGTCCATTGGTGTCCATTTCGTGTCCATTTGGACATTTGTAGAGGTGTCCTAGGAGTAGGATCGTGTCCTAATGGGGAAAACCCTATTTGGACACTTGTGGAATTATTGGTATATTGATTTGATGCTATTCTCATATTTATTCCAGATTTTACTTTGTGTTAGGAATAGTT
Source organism: Iris pallida (assembly GCA_029216955.1). Taxonomy (NCBI): domain Eukaryota; kingdom Viridiplantae; phylum Streptophyta; class Magnoliopsida; order Asparagales; family Iridaceae; genus Iris; species Iris pallida. The sequence goes on from JANAVB010007399.1 coordinate 11,876,896, forward strand.
TTTCCAATGTATCATAATGTATCATATTCCTATAATATATATGTATATATATGGTTATATATATATATATCATTCTCTATGTATATATATATATATATATATATATATATATATATATATATATATATATATATATATATATATATATATATATATGTATATATATGTGGTTTATATATATGGGGATATATATATATTATGTGGTGTGTATACTTGGTGATTGATTTTGTGTACATGGAGGGTCGGCCAAGAGAGCCATGAGTATGTGTTTAGTTGTATGTATGTGTGGTGTTTGATGATATGGGTGAGAGGAGATTGAGAGTAGTTGTGAGTGAATAGAGAGTGGTGAGTAGAGTGTTTAGGAGGGAAGGAAAAACCCCATTCTTCACTGCCCAAAGTAGCAGCCTATGTCCAGCACTTGCTGTCCTCCATAACAGTCCTTCAACTCCTCAAATCAGTCCCACATTTTGTCCTAGCAACCACCACATAGTAGCTGTCCCCAAGCCCCAAAAATAGTCCAAAAATTACCCAATATGAGTCCCAGAAATTTCCCTGTGGCTGTCCTATTTTGACACTCAAATAACACCCTACAAACAGCCCAGGATCCCCTTGATTGCTGTCCTAAACAACAGCCCCGACAGTCCAGAAAATACCCCCCATCTTGCGGTTCAGGATTGCCCCAAACCCCATCCCCTTCACTGTCAAAACAGTCTACCTTTTTCCTATTGTTGGCTGTCCCATTGGGCCTACACACAGTCCATTCAAACCCCCCCTTGGACTGTCCTGCACACACCAATGTGCTGTCCATTTTAGCCATTGTTGGCAGTCCCAACAGCCCAGGAATTCCCCTGGTTGGCTGTCCACATGACAGTCCCTTAAAACCCCCTTAGCAGCCCAACTAATTCAGTCCCATTCACCACTCCAAATCAGTCCTGAAATCACTTCATATCAGCCCCACTATTTGCCTTAAACCTGTCCACATATTAGCCTTGTGTGTTTGTGTGTGTGTATTATGAGATATTGTGTGTGTGTGAGAGAGCCTACCAATGAGTGTAGTTAGTAGCCTATGTCTAAACTAGTAGGAAAACCTATAGAGAAGCCTTGTGAGTGTGGTATATGTGAGTGTATTGGTGAGAGGGTTGTGTGTGAGTGTTTTGTGAGAGTGTTGTGAGGGTAAATTCATGAGATAGGTTAGAAAATAAGGTAAACCAATACCCATGTATCCTAACATAGCCTAGATACCTAGGATACCTATTTTTCTTGGTAGGTAAATCTTAGATAGGTTGGTATCTAGCTACCCTAAGGAGCCTAGGCTAGTATCTTGGGTATTAGCGGGGTTTCCTTGGGATTGGGCAAGGTATCGGGATTTACCTTGGTAAGGTAATATAGGTTTTGCCTAGAAAATAGGGTATTGGTGTTTGGAGTCTAAGATAGGGTTAGGACTTGATTCCTTTGGTTGGTAACGATCAAATATGGTGCTCATAGACTAGTTTTGACGTCGGTTGACCTTTTTGACCAAAAGTCAACAAAGTCAACCGAGAGTCAAACTTAGCCTTTAAGCGACCCGATTTGACCGAAACCAAATCAGAGTTGACCAGTTGACTGAAAGTCAACAGTTTGTCAATATTAGACTAGTTTGACCTAGGGTTGACCTAGAGTTGACCAGAGTTGACTTTTTTATCAAAAGTCAACTGTAAGTCAACCTTTGACCCCGTTTGACCTAGTTTGACTTGGATTGACTCCCAGTGACCTATTATGACCTAGTATGAACCAGTATGTCCTAGTATGATTTAGTTTGACCTAGATTGACCTAGTTTTGACTTAGACTTGCATTCATGACTTATATTAGTTCCTTTTTCAGTATTAAGCCCTGTTTGACTCATAGTATCTTATTTTAGGTCTGTGATCACTCTGAGCGTCTGTTCACCCTATCAGCTCAGGACCACAGGCGAGTACATTCACTGATAGTTTTCATTGTCTTGATATCTACTATATCCGATTCAGTTGTAGTATTTTACATGATTCCTGACACGACGTTTCACGGACTAGTATACGTCGGATCCTGTCATGAGATGTTATTCCTAGACTCCCTTGGTATATGAGTATATGATATTTTTGTGTTCCTGTACTTATATAGACACTGATTTGGGAGTGGGCTGGCCCCCTGCTCTCGAACTCCGTGTCATGACGTGCCATGTTCGGATCCGTGATACTATTCGAGAATGGAGGAATTATTAGGGGTTATGTGATCAAAGCCTCCCTATAACTATATTTTGCTAGCGCCACCCTCACCTCACGTAGGGTGTAGCAGACACCCCATTACCAGTTATCCAGGTTGGACGGCATGACTCTCCGTTGAGGACACCGCGGATTGCCGGGCCAAGTGGATAACCATCTCTTGCTTTTCTAGCCGATCACATATCGCCCTAATAGTTCAAATCACTTTTACATTTATTAGTGTATCTTATATTCCAGTTCAGCTTTACTTTCTGTACTTCTCACCATGCTATTTCTATTACTCACATGCTCTATCTGTCTTTATACTATACCATGATTTGAGACTAAGTTCTGTTTGAAAGAAGGGTTACAACTCTGGTCCTTGTTTGGTTCAGGGGTTGTAACTCGGCTTTCAAATGGTTCCCAAGTCGCCTATATCTTTGTCTTATATTTTATTATTGCTGTCTCTTATAGTATTTCTCAATTCATATGGAACTGCTGTTGGTGTTTGTACTTGCTCATTTTCCTGACAGGATACGTTGATAAATTTTACAGATGATTCAGAGGCTGATTTCCCGACCTACTATGGGATTGAGTCTGATGGACTAGATTTAGACCGTGGCTTGTTGGTAGAGCCACTAGACTTTGCTCACCCTGAGTAGCATAGTTTAGTTAGGTTTGCCTGGCCTGCGAGCCAGCTAGTACATTTCAGTTTTGTAGTATCTTATATATTTTCTGAGACTTGGATGTTTCTGTTTAGCTCTGACTTATAGATTTTGGACTCGTTTCCTGTTTTATCTATAATATCTCTTTTTCATGCTATCTACCTTAGTTTGATATATGTGATTGAGACTGTATTGCTATGTCACCTCCATTCGGAGTGTATATACTGTACAGGTACATTTATCTGTTTTAGTCATAGTATTTACAGACCCTATATACAGCGTTCTACCGCCGATACTGCGGCGTAGGCTGGACGTAACCACGTGCTCATGCCCCTCTTCAGGGTGCGGGTCATGACACTTTGGCTTTAGCCATTGCTGTTTATAGAGTGAGTGGGAGTTTGACAAAAGGATTCTAGGCATTGTGTGTATCAGTAGAGGGTTTGGTATCAGAGTGTGGCCTTGAGTCTGGCTATTAGGCAGTGGCCTTGGCCAAATTTTAGATGTGACAGCAATTTGTAGGGCATACACATATGCTGTAGCAAGACAGGTTAGGAAGAGAGAGAGGGGTCGGACTTTTAGCAGATTGGCCATAGGCTTCTGTGAGGGATTAGTGATTAGGATATTAGAATTTGATAAGTTAGTGTCTTAGTTAGTATTATCTTGGGTTAGTAGAGGTTAGTGTAAAATAAAGGGATTAGGATATGTGTGAGTATCAGTAAGATACTTTTGTACCATATCCTTAGGCCTAGTATCTGGAGTGTATGTGTATGTCTCGAGAAGGTGAGTGTTGGCAGCAGGACAGGGCTTGGCCAATTGGCCATATCTTCATGGCCATGGGCCAGGTTGGGGGGAGTACTGTGTTAGAAAGAGGGGGAGAGGGTTAGTATCAGTTGTTAACCTAGGATTTGGGTTCAGCCTATGAGAGAATGTTAAGGATATATAGAATGAAGAGTGAATATCAGATCAATGAAATGTATCAAACTTTTGGTTTGATGTGTGAGTGCTTAGTATGTCAGTTAGAGGTAAATTTGTGTAGTGTGCAGAACTTTTTGCATAAAGAGAGCAGTGGTCATGGGAGGGTCCAAATGGCCCAGGTTTGGCATAGGCCATATGGCCACTTGGCTTGAGTTAGGTTGAGGAGTTGGTATCAGATGTCAGAATGTAGATACCAGGTATTAGGATGTTAGTGTATTAGGAATTTGGTTAGTTATTGAATGTGCTAGATGATGTGGGATGGTGATTTAGTAAGTGTCCTATAAGAGAAACCAAGTATCAGTAGAGTGTTAGTCTATCATATATATATGACACTTTAGAGTTAGAGTTAGGAGTATCAGCCATGTATCCTTGGGAATTTTCTGTCATGTATTAGTAGTGTTTTGATTGTCATATTGAGAGGGGCACTTGGCCATCAAGCCAATCCCAAAGGAGTCGAGTTTGGGCCCCTGGCTTGAAGTGTCAGAGAGTAATAGAGATTGTTAGCTTGGTTAGTTTTGATAGTGTTAGTGTATGTGTTAAGTAGAGGAGAGGGTGCACAGGCAGGTGAACAAGTCCTATTGGACCTAGATTTTGGGCATGGCCAGTGGCATTGTAGTGGTTTCTTGGCAAAGTAATTGCTTTGCAAATAGCAGCAGCTGCAAATTCAAGCCACACAGCAGTAGCAGGGGAAATAGCCCCAAGATGTACAGAGCAATATGGCCTTTATTTGGCCATGATCCCTACAGAGGATTTGGAACCTGTGGCATTGAGTTTGGCTATTGGCTTGGGCATGTGTATCAGATTTGGGTCTGGTTGCTAGTATAGGGCTTGGTTCCAAGGATTGGGGCTATATGTACCTGAGTTTTGGGGTTAACCTTAGTGATGTTAGAGTATCCTAAATTAGCTTGGGTTTTGGTTTGAGCTTTAGCTCATAGCAGCAGTATGCAGCAACAACTTAGGGCAATAGCCTAGTTGCCCTACTGCACTAGGTAGCAGGGGTTTGTTCCCCTTTAGACTAGGCAAGGGGTTTAGTGAGAAAGGGTTAAGGGGAGGTGACATGTTAGTTAGTTTTTGAACTAGTTGAGTTAGTTACATTTTAGAATGTGTATCCTAGATTAATCTCATAAGTTAGCTTGAGGAAGGAAATGTGGTTAGAACGGTCTGATAGGTTTTAAGGTGAGGGGTGACTGCTTATAGCTAAAAGTTGTATCCATCTTAAGTTGTATCCATCTCTAGGGCACTCCTGTACGAGTTACGTACACTCCATATATAGATTAATACTTATGTGGACAGGACATCAGTACTCGTAATTAATTGGCTACTCTAGGCGGTGTCTAGATGATAGGTAAGTGTTAAAAATTAAATTTAAGATATCGGTATAGAGTGAGTATCCTAGAAGGATATATATAAGATATCTTAGTAGTAGATAGGTAAGTGTTAAAAATCAAATTTAAGATATCGATATAGAGTCAGTATCACCATGAATCTCATAGCTTGTTCTAACAGAGCATAAATTAAAACCAAACGTGAAGCAGAGCTTCACATTCACAATATTAGAATGTGAAGCTCTGATTCATATGTTTGGTTTTATATTATGCTCTGGTAGAACAAGCCATGAGATTCATGATGATACCGATTTTGATACCGATCCTTGGTTAATATTAATATATTTACACTTCTCTACTCTTTGGTTGAGATGGACATCATATGAGAGAGTCGAATGAGAAGCAGAAAAGTAGAGAAGGGTCAGAAAGGGGGCCTTCTGAGGACGCAGAGTACGTCTAAGAGTCGAGTTTGTGTGTATAATCATTTGATAGTATCCAGGTTAAAAAGTGTAAAAAATTAGATAGTATCATGTGTCAGGTGGTGTGTGTGTCTAGGAGTCGAGTTAGGACTGAGTATCAGGCTCAGGGGGCAGTATACATATGAGGACTTATCCAGGGGCAGAGTCTCAGACATGAAGGGAATGTGTATGTATTAGTAGTTAGATTTTATGTATCGAAAACATATGCATATCTCGATTACATATAGCAAGTGTGAAGTATACAGAATTGAAAATATGTGTATTACATATGCATTTTTAGATTTACCTATGGCGGAAGGCGGACGTGGACGTGGACGTGGATGTGTACGTGATTCAGATTTGCCTATGGTGGAAGGCAGACGTGGACGTTTGCAGCATGGCTCTGGCTCACGTCCGGCTCCTTTGGAGCGTCCAGGCCGTCCACCTGTCGACGAGGACGAGTTCCTAGATGTTCATGATGGGTTATCTCCGGGCGCGGCCCGTTCATCGGTCGGAGGAGCTACTCCTTCGGCCAATACTCCGACGACTACTCCTACGACCACTTCGGCCGCTTCTACCCCTACAGCCGCTCCCATTGCGGCCAATCCCTATCCGGACTTGGTGGTCGAGCGCGGAGTCTACAGATGACGTGTAGAAGATCCTCCGACGTTACCGAAGCGCCCAACCGACGTCTATATTTCGGAGCTGTGGGCTGATGGGCAGACGTAAGTATATATATTTTAGTTTATTGTAAATTCATATATTCTTCATAGTAGCTGATGCCGTACTTTGTTTTCTTATCTCAGGTTTTTTTCGATTTGCGTCGGACGAGATCTAGGCGACTTGATACGCCATAATTTCCATGGGCCGTACCTGAACTTCGATGACATCCCGGCGGAGATGCAGTTCGTTTGGCTTGACGCGCTGAGGTATGTATAATGGTCTTTCTTTATAATATGTATCAAAAATTTGTTCATTCATGTGCATTTATCTTATTTGTAGGCGTCGTACTGGTGGCCGGAGCATAGGGACCAGGCCATCCGGAGGTGCTACAAGACCATATCCAGCAAAAGGATACGTGATATGATCCACGACCAGAAGGCACTGGAGAGCCTGAGAGGTAGGGGATCAGAACATGGGTGCAAGGAGTGGCTCAGAGAGGATTTATGGGTGGAGATGAAGAAGAAAATGGAGACCTCGGCCTATCTGGCCAAGTCTGAGAAGGCGAAGGCTGTCCGTGCTAAGGCTGGTCAGCATACGGGTGGTTCGATCGCGTGTGCAGAGCACATGCGCCGATTGGTGAGTATTCTATTAAATTGTCAAATTTTTAAGTCTTAAACTCTACAAAATGAGTATTAGTTTATGTTTAATTGTACAAGCGCGAGGAGGTCGCCGGGAAAGGCAGAGATCCGGACACCGTCGACTTCCCCACAGTCTTTGCGCATACCCACAAGCGCAAGAGAGATGGGAAGCTCGTAGATGAGCGGGCCGCCAAAGCTTATGTACGTTTTTTTATTCTTTATATGTATTATATTTTTATAATTGTAGATGATCGGACTACGAGTATCGATATCGGTACCCCATACTCATATAGTAATGGGCCGATACCGATTTTGATTGCGATACCGATACTAATAGGAATGATTCGATACTCAGAGTATCGATATCGGGCCATTCCTATGTGAGTATCGGTATCGATCTATTACTATATGAGTATGAGTATCGGTATCGGTCCATTACTATGAGTATTTATATCAGTATCGGTACATTACTATGAGTCTTTATATTGACTCTAAATTTATTTACGTTTATATAATATAGGAGGAGTTTGAGAGTCGGGTCGGTGAGGGGGGTGAGGGAGGTGAGGGGGCTGGACCTAGCCAGCCGACGGATAGGAACAAACTATGGGTAGATACGGTCGGAGTAGGGAAAGGCGGAAGGATATACGGTATTGGATCGTTTGTATCCAGTCGTCCGTCGTTTCTAGAGCTCCACCTCCACCTCTACCTCTACCTCCACCTGTACCAGTACTTCCCACCGGCGGTGCTGTCGTCTACGACCAGGTCACTATTACCCGTATATTATGGGATTTACAAAATTACATATACGGTAGTGCAGGAGCTTCTGCTCTGACACCTATAGTACCGGTCGTTTCGGCTCCGACTGCGGCTCCGGCGGTTCAGACTTCGACCGATTCAGCTCCGCTACAGCCTCCAGCACATCCGGCTACAGCAACTTCGGCTACAACACCGACGGATCCAGCACCGACTTCGAGAGTTCCTCTGTCTCGGGAAGATTTTGAAGACGCATTATGAAATGTGCTGGGTAGCTACACCCACCCGCCGTCTCCTCCGCCGCCATCGACGTAGATATTGTTTAGAAATTGTTTGTATTTGGGAATAATTTGAAATATTTTTGGTATGTGTGTATTTGGATACTGTTTGTATTTGAAAACTGTTTGTAAACTTTTTGGTATGTGTGTTTTTGAAAACTGTTTGTATTTGGACCGTTTGTAAACTTTTTGGTATGTGTGTAACTGTTTATATATCTGTATTGGAAACTATTTATATGATTGTATATTGTGTGTGTAACTGTCAACATGGATGTGGAGTGCAGGAAAAACAAATCTAGACACAAAAAAATTATATTTAGCGGCGGAACATCGACGTAACAGCGACGGAACAACGACGAAATATCTGAAAAATTGCAGTATAGCGACGGAATATCTGGAATATTTCGTCGCTAAGGTTCTGAAAAATATAGATTTAAAGTATAGCGACGGAATAGCAACATAACCGGTTCGTCGCTACAAGTCTGTCCGATACCAATAGCGTATCGGAAGCACTTTAGCGACGTACTTTTCTGTCGCTATACCGTCACAACATTAATCCTGGAATACGTCGCGGACCCGTCAGTAGTTAGTCGGTAAAGGTAGCGACGGAATTTTTGTCGCTAATACGTCGCAATTTATAATAAATAGCGTGTCGCTAAATCCGTCACTAATCAGTCGCTATTTCCGACAAACTAGCGACTGATTTAAATTAGCGACACGTGATTTCCTGACAAACCGTTTCCATCGCTGATATGTCGCTATTTGGATTTAGCGACAAAAAAATAACTTTTAGCGACGGATATCGTCGTCGCTAAAAGCCTATTTTTTTGTAGTGGTGCGTTAGTTATTTTTTCAATTGTCTTCCTTTGCCTTACGAAGTGCATTCCTTTTAAGATCGTGGACTATTATCACAGAGACATGCATATGATTAATGGGTTCTCCAGTTTCGAACTTTTTCTTAACACACCAAAAGTTTCACCCATTAGGTCCCCCATAATTTTAATAGGGTCCTATTGATAAACTACAATACATGCACAAAGAAATGGGATATTCTAGATAAATCTTGAATGCTAGTGCATAATGTATATATGTACTCCTATTATTACTATAAAAAGAGAAAATAATAAGATACTAGTTAAATACATCTTTGATGATTCTTTGGTATTAAAAAGAGTTTTTTCTTCTAATTATTGTAAATTGTAATAATTGAAAATAATATTATTCCTCGACGAAGGGAATATGAATCATATGATAGGGACGAACATGAAGACCACTACAAAATTATCTATTGAAAATTTCAAAATATAATAAATCAACAATATGAAATTATTAGAAGTTCGTAAAGAGACATCATATCTATATCTATACCAATATGTAACTCAAATATAAGAGAATTCGTTAATTTTTTTAGTGTAACACTTTGTTGGTTGAACATATCATTATTTATGAATAGAAAAATGTTTAGTCATCCGCTAATTTTGTTGTTGTTTGAAGACTACAAAATTTGGATAAAGAAACTCGAAATTTTTGAACCTTAGATGGGTTTGTTTTATTTATTTTGGTAAATTATTGGGAGATTTGCGAATGTGTTTATTCCTATGCAAGATTCTCCACTAAAACCTATATTTGTCCTGGTATAAACTATAAAGTGAGGGGATTAAGAAAATTATGGTTTAGATACTAAAAGCTAATATTATATTAAGATATTTTATTTATAATGTATGGTAGATAAGGTGTAGAATTGATTTTGTTTGTAAAAATCCTAGAGTAAGTCGTGACTTTTTTTTTAAGATGTTCGACGATACGTACGAAATTTTGTGCACTCATGAGTTACTAAAATTTAAAAGTTGTCATTAAATAACAGTTGGATTACACGTATTTCATTCATTGTTTTTCTTTTTCTTTTGAAGAATCTAAATAGAAAAATAAAAGTTATTATTTTGAGTTTCTATTTGAGTTTCCATAGTCGAACTGGTTTGTTTAATATTCTTCTTATAAGGAAATCCAAGCATGGAGATGTTGGCAAATTGCTAATTAGCGGATGTACGGTTGTTTTCCGTACGTAAAGTTTACGATGAAAACAATTATTTTTTGCAAAATTAAGGGTGGGCACCCAAAAATAGATCCACCCATGTCATCAGTACTTTGCATTGACTTAAAGATTTGGAATGTGGGCAACATGTGCCAAGGCACACACAGTGTAGGGATATAGTGCAGATGATAGGGACTTGTCACAGCACACATATCACTCCCACATCTACATAGGATATTGTGTCAAACATACAGGCTCGGGACAATTAAGTAGTTTGTGGACCACTAATATTAACAAAAATTTGCATACACATCAAAAATATTTGCTGATATATCATATAGAACACAAAATTTAGGATATTTGTATTTAGATAAACAAAATCCCGCCTGACGTAACTACCTACAACCAACGAAAAAAATTGTGATTACGAAAAACGTCCGATGGAAGGACATATTTAGTACAGTAAAGGTCTGTTGAAGGATATTTTATATCATATATTTTAATTTTTGCCACGAGACGGAAGAGCATATTTTGTGCAAAACGTACTTTTTAAGGTCATTTTATATCATATCTTTTAATTTTTGCCACGAGACACAAGTAGTGTTATGTCATATATATATATATATATATATATATATATATATATATATATACTGGTTAGCTCTTGAAGTAATAAGATGAGTATGTGAAGGTTGTTGGTTCATCTTTTTATACGCAGTTTTTAATTATAGGAGTGGGAAGTTTAGGTTAAAGTTAATAGCTAGTTAGTATCAATTAGTAGATTCTTTACGAATAAAACATCATTCGGAATGGCGATTTCATCGTCTTATTAGAATTTTACGAAATTTTGTGCTGCAAATTTTCTGTAATATTGTGCATCTAGCTATTAGTGAAAGTTACTAACCGATTCTATTCACACCCCCTCTCTTCTTTTATGGGCTATTAAAGGATTTGGATTTACAATTTCAAGAAATAAAAAGAAGAAAATGTGCTTGGTTAGGTAGAAAAATAAGATAGTAAAAAGTGAGAGATTATTATTACAATAAAAATTAAATAATTAGTTTAACATGTTAACATGTTTTAAATACAAAAAATTAATATTAGTAACTTATTTTGATTAACTTGTAACGTCCCAGAACCAGAATACTGGAGAGCGGGGGCATACATAGCCAGCTACGTATAATGAAATGGAATCCATCTCACCATACGGTCACGGCTGTCTAGATATGTGAGGGTTTATCTACAAGCCATCAGTCTCTTAAGGTCATAAAGTATCCTATTGTCTCAATCTCAACTAACTAGTAATAGTTACAAGATATCAGACCACCAAATATAGAATTGTAAGGCGTTCCAAACATTACATATCCAGGTGATCATGAAGCTAGTCGTACAAAATGTAAGGACTAGCAAGAGTTAAGTCATACATGATCAACCTCGAGTTGCCAATCATGTTACAGCCCGTAGGCAGACAGTAAATAAATTATACACGAGCTAACACTTGCTAGGCGGCTAAACGCCTCAAAAGAATAATGTACAATTACAGTGGGAGGACAAAAGAAACCCACTCGTTGCCAGGATTCCCTCTAGTGGTCACCATCTGGCCGGAAAGCAAGTAGATCCTCTGGGACTGCTCCGATATTTGGCCATACAAAACCAGCTGGGTCGGACCCCAGAAAGAGCAAGTGCCACAAAGGAGGCTTCACTTAGGAACTAAAACCAGCAAATTAGCACAAGAATATAATTACAAATAAAAGACAGTAATTAAGGAAAAAGCATGACAGGGGATATACGATGAGGTAACCATGGAACTATTCCGATAACCAAGTTACAACCCGTAAATCAAACAAGGACCGGAGTTGTAACTCTTCATCTGAACAGAGCTTGGTATCCCCACCATTTATCAATAAGGCCAGTATAAATAATTAATCATGCTGTTGAAGTAAGGTAAAACATGACGAGCATGGCATGGGATGCAATAAGACAATAAACGAAGAGAGGACACAGAACTGCTCGGGGAGCCAGGTTACAACCCTTAAACCAAACAAGGACCGGGGTTGTAACCCTTCGCCTGAACAGAACTGGACCCCCGATCGTTATTGTTAAGGCAAGCATCAATAATCATGTCGTGTCACAATCTTGTACAGGATCGGGACAAGATTAAGCTGGGATAAACTTCATCCAATCAATCACGGCCAATCAAGAGTACGGCTTGATACTTTTAACTAACTAGGGTTATCACAGGCCTAGTTACTAGCAAGATGTAATGAGATTTTCCACAGCCATGAGCCCTGCAGACCATCCAGGTTACCCAGGTTAGAAATTAGGAGTTGAATTCAGGTGGGTACATCGTCCAGGAAACGCATTTACCCTTAAGTGACTCAGGGGGGTGCAACACATAACAGTGGGCTGGAAATGTGCCCTACTCGACGTCAGGCTACAGATCCCTAGAGCGCCCAGGTAACGGGATTGCCTGTAGCTGGAAAATCTCTTCATGACTACTGGATTATTCTAGTTGTTAACCTTAGTCGATTTTAGTGGGTACTCCTGACCGTGGTACTCAGGAATCCCTGTCCTAGACATGATGCAAGACAAGACGGGTTCATTTGTACAAGCACAATCATCCACGGTGTCCAGGTCATTCAATTCTGTCATGACATGCTAGCCGTCGCAACAGCATTCGAGACATATATATATCATGTCGAATTCACTGTCAAGAGTGCACCACGACGGGTCACTAACATGCTATGTCATTATTTAAAATTTAACATTAATCTGGTATAAGCGTGTATGTAGTAACTAAATATAAACAGGGTACAAGAGTTGTGGAAAAAATCATGCGACACAGGGAGACAAGGCATAACTTCCAAATACGAACTCAATTTAAGGTGCTTCAGAGATATTCGGAAAGGTAAGACAAAGATCTAAAACTTTCATGTTTTAAGTTTTTCGAAATTCTGGCTAGAAAATAGCTTAACTTGGCAAAAACAGTCATTCAGTGCACTTTTTATGCCAAAAATTCAATTCTGCGTAAAATATGTAAAAGGGGAGGGTTCCAGCGTAAAATTTTACATTCTGGGTGCCATCCAGCATAATTTACGCAATTCAGGGTTCCCTGCGTAAAATATTACATTCTGGATACAATCCAGCATAATTTACGCAATTCCAGGGTTCCCTGCGTAAAATATTACATTCTGGATACATTCCAGCGTAATTTACGCAATTCCAGGGTTCCCTGCGTAAAATATTACATTCTGGATACATTCCAGCGTAATTTACGCAGTTCCAGGGTTCCCTGCGTAAAATATTACATTCTGGATACATTTCAGCGTAATTTACGCAATTTCCTGCGTAAAATTTCATTTTACGCAAGCCTTCCTGCGTAAAATTTGATTTTACGCTAGCTCCCTGCATAATTTTTTATTTTACGCCAGAATCAGATTCTTCAGCCGACATGAAAATTCAGAAAACTTGTTTTGGCCATAAAAACTTCATTTTAACTCGAAATGAGGTGAATCAAAAACCAAATTCACACGAAATTTCGTGCTCTTGCTCATAGAACTATTAGTTTTCGAAAATAACAAGTTTTAGTAGATCAAAACCAAGAAAACTCCATGAACTCAAGGTAAAAATATAGATCTAGAAGAATCTATCCATCAAAATTAAAAATTCCAAGTTCTAAAGAGGTTTATAATCATGTAAATAAAAGAATGGAACAATAAAAATCAAGATCCCTCAAGAAACAAGTTGCACTTGCCTAAACCTCTTGGTAGGTGGAGAGCAACGGTGAGGAAGAAGAAGAGTGAATGAAGAGAGAGAAAGAGTGTTGGGTTAATAAATGGTGATGGGGGTGGTAGGTAGGGGTTTTCCTTGGTTCATGATGGACCAAGTAAACCAAGCCAAGCCGAACCAACCCAATCCTTCTCCCATCCGAATAAAACCAAGCTCCACTTATTCAAAATAAATCCATGAACGATAAATGGCAATTAAACCACAATGCTAAATATGAAAATAAATCACAACTAACTAATCAAAGAAAATGAGAAATACGGGTCAGAAATACGAACACGTATAGAATACGTATCACGAATTTCGGGGCACTACATCCTACCCACCTTAAAAGAATTCCGTCCTCGGAATTTAATCAAGAGCTAGAGATATCGGGACAGCTATATTATCGCAAGCAATCTACGCTACCAATCATTCATACAATCATACATGCAAGCAAGGAATCGAAGTGCAAGGCATAAGGAAGATATTACACCTCACGAGCCAAACCGATTGGGATGACGTGATCGGATATCATCCTCACACTCCCACGTTTGACTCTCCAAGGAGCGATGAACTCAAGCAACACGAACTAAACTGATAGCCTTGCGCTTGAGGTCTCTCTCTTTGGTCAAACATGGACACGGACCTTTCTCCATACGAAAATGTTGGTACCAATAACCGTTTTCGAATGATCTAGAAAATGGCACGGGCCCGGGATATACCGTGGTAACTAGGATACATGAAACATGACATGTATCCCGCATAACGACGGTCGGAAAGCAAGACAATAGGGCACAGATACCTCTCCGCCGATTCTGGATCTAGGCCTGGGCTAGGGCGAACTGCTGAGGCCTTTGTTGCTGGAAGGCCTGGGCCTGAGACGGCAATGGACCTGGGAACGGAAGCTGCTGTGGTTGGTGAACCGGAGCTGGTTCTGGTGCTGGTGCTGGTGCTGGTCCCATAACCGAAGGACTAGTTACTGTCAATGATGATCTATTTCTGAACGGACAAGACCCTATCATGTGGTCCGGCGAACCACAAACCAAGCACAATCCCTGTGCTCTGCGGCACTCAGTAACAACATGCCCGGGCTTCCCACAATGAGAACAATCGGTTGCGAAAGGCCGCTTCTGCTTCTGCTGCTGGGGGTAGGTCGAGGCAGAATGCTGCAAGGAGGTAACCGAATCTGTCCTTGTAGCTCCAATGGTCAGGGCCCTAGCTGCTGGGGCCGGTGCTGAGGATTGGTTCATCTGGTCATGAGACCACTTCCGACCTCCGGTCTGGTCCGCTATCCTTCGGGAAGTGTACTCATGCCTCCTCGCTGCTCGCAAGACGGCATCAAAAGTTTTGTGCTCGAACTGCTCTACTGCCAATATGATCTCCAAGTGGAGCCCCTGCTGAAATTGCTGTGCCCTGTCTAGCTCGGTTGCCACCAAGGTGGGAGCAAACCGACTCAACCTTGAAAATTTGGCCGCATATCCGTCGACCGTCCTGCTCATCTGCCTGAGATTACTAAACCTGGCCTGCAGGTCATATCTAGCCACTGCGTCGAAGTACTTGGTCTGGAACATATCACTGAATACCGCCCACATGACAGGCGTACCCAAACTCACTACTTGCATAGCCCACCAACTGCGGGCTAGATCTAGTAACTGCAGGCGCACCACAGCCACCTTCTCTGCTTCAGGGGTCCTGGCTGCCTCCAAGATAACTTCAATGTCCTTTAGCCAGGCATCTGCAGCAATAGCATCCTCGCTGCCGTCGAAGAAGGGAGGGTTCAGGCGCTTGAAATTTTTGACCGCACTATTCCCCCGAGGACCACTTTCGCTCATAGCTTCTTGTACTGCTTGCTGGAAGGCATCACCTCGACGATCTTGAGACGCAAGCAACTCTCGGATGAGCCCTATCAAGACCCCATCCTCTGACCCTGCTGGCTGAACTTGCTGGACTGGGGGCTCTGGTTCTCCAGAAGGCATGGCTCGAGAGGCGGCTACTGAGGACTGATCTTGATCTTCTTGCTGTTGCTGGTCTGCCGGCCGAACTTCTTCTGGCTGATCAACAGGAATGATGCCACTGAAGCAATGACATCGAGAATATTAAGAAAGAACCAGGATAGAACAATGATGCAAGCATGTTATCAAGTCAGGGATCCAAGGAGATAAGAAGATACAAGTGGAGATCAAAAGCGAGTACAGATTGAGACATCTATCCGGTAAACCCTTACATTTCTTGATTGACAAGACCTGCATGGACCACCACTTAAACCATGTAACGCCCCAGAACCAGAATACTGGAGAGCGGGGGCATACATAGCCAGCTACGTATAATGAAATGGAATCCATCTCACCATACGGTCACGGCTGTCTAGATATGTGAGGGTTTATCTACAAGCCATCAGTCTCTTAAGGTCATAAATTATCCTATTGTCTCAATCTCAACCAACTAGTAATAGTTACAAGATATCAAACCACCAAATATAGAATTGTAAGGCGTCCCAAACATTACATATCCAGGTGATCATGAAGCTAGTCGTACAAAATGTAAGGACTAGCAAGAGTTAAGTCATACATGATCAACCTCGAGTTGCCAATCATGTTACAGCCCGTAGGCAGACAGTAAATAAATTATACACGAGCTAACACTTGATCGGCGGCTAAACGCCTCAAAAGAATAATGTACAATTACAGTGGGAGGACAAAAGAAACTCACTCGTTGCCAGGATTCCCTCTAGTGGTCATCATCTGGCCGAAAAGCAGGTAGATCCTCTGGGACTGCTCCGATATCTGGCCATACAAAACCAGCTGGGTCAGACCCCAGAAAGAGCAAGTGCCACAAAGGAGGCTTCACTTAGGAACTAAAACCAGCAAATTAGCACAAAAATATAATTACAAATAAAAGACAGTAATTAATAAAAAAGCATGACAGGGGATATACGATGAGGTAACCATGGAACTATTCCGATAACAAAGTTACAACCCGTAAACCAAACAAGGACCGGGGTTGTAACTCTTCATCTGAACAGAGCTTGGTATCCCCACCATTTATCAATAAGGCCAGTATAAATAATTAATCATGCTGTTGAAGTAAGGTAAAATATGACGAGCATGACATGGGGTGCAATAAGACAAAAAACGAAGAGAGGACACAGAACTGCTCGGGGAGCCAGATTACAACCCTTAAATCAAACAAGGACCGGGGTTGTAACCCTTCGCCTGAACAGAACTGGACCCCCGATCGTTATTGTTAAGGCAAGCATCAATAATCATGTCGTGTCACAATCTTGTACAGGATCGGGACAAGATTAAGCTGGGATAAACTTCATCCAATCAATCACGGCCAATCAAGAGTACGACTTGATACTTTTAACTAACTAGGTTTATCACAGGCCTAGTTACTAGCAAGATGTAATGAGATTTTCCACAGCCACGAGCCCTGCAGACCATCCAGGTTACCCAGGTTAGAAATTAGGGGTTGAATTCAGGTGGGTACATCGTCCAGGAAACGCATTTACCCTTAAGTGACTCAGGGGGGTGCAACACATAACAGTGGGCTGGAAATGTGCCATACTCGACGGCAGGCTACAGATCCCTAGAGCGTCCAGGTAACGGAATTGCCTGTAGCTGGGAAATCTCTTCATGACTACTGGATTATTCTAGTTGTTAACCTTAGTCGATTTTAGTGGGTACCCCTGACCGTGGTACTCAGGGATCCCTGTCCTAGACATGATGCAAGACAAGACGGGTTTATTTGTACAAGCACAATCATCCACGGTGTCCAGGTCATTCAATTCTGTCATGACATGCTAGCCGTCGCAACAGCATTCGAGACATATATATATATCATGTCGAATTTACTGTCAAGAGTGCACCACGACGGGTCACTAACATGCCATGTCATTATTTAAAATTTAACATTAATCTGGTATAAGCGTGTATGCAGTAACTAAATATAAACAGGGTGCAAGAGTTGTGGAAAAAATCATGCGACGCTGGGAGACAAGGCATAACTTCCACATACGAACTCAATTTAAGGTGCTTCAGAGATATTCTGAAAGGTAAGACAAAGATCTAAAACTTTCATGTTTCAAGTTTTTCGAAATTCTGGCTAGAAAATAGCTTAACTTGGCAAAAATAGTCATTCAGTGCACTTTTTATGCCAAAAATTCAATTCTGCGTAAAATATGTAAAAGGGGAGGGTTCCAGCGTAAAATTTCACATTCTGGGTGCCATCTAGCGTAGTTTACGCAATTCAGGGTTCCCTGCGTAAAATATTACATTCTGGATACAATCCAGCGTAATTTACGCAATTCCAGGATTCCCTGCGTAAAATATTACATTCTGGATACATTCCAGCATAATTTACGCAATTCTAGGGTTCCCTGCGTAAAATATTACATTCTGGATACATTCCAGCGTAATTTACGCAATTTCCTGCGTAAAATTTTATTTTACGCAAGCCTTCCTGCGTAAAATTTGATTTTACGCTAGCTCCCTGCGTAATTTTTCATTTTACGCCAGAATCAGATTCTTCAGCCGACATGAAAATTCAGAAAACTTGTTTTGGCCATAAAAACTTCATTTTAACTCGAAATGAGGTGAATCAAAAACCAAATTCACACGAAATTTCGTGCTCTTGCTCATGGAACTATTAGTTTTCGAAAATAACAAGTTTTAGTAGATCAAAACCAAGAAAACTCCATGAACTCAAGGTAAAAATGTTGATCTAGAAGAATCTATCCATCAAAATTAAAAACTCCAAGTTCTAAAGAGGTTTATAATCATGTAAATAAAAGAATGGAACAATAAAAATCAAGATCCCTCAAGAAGCAAGTTGTACTTGCCTAAACCTCTTGGTAGGTGGAGAGCAACGGTGAGGAAGAAGAAGAGTGAATGAAGAGAGAGAAAGAGTGTTGGGTTAATAAATGGTGATGGGGGTGGTAGGTAGGGGTTTTCCTTGGTTCATGATGGACCAAGTAAACCAAGCCAAGCCGAACCAACCCAATCCTTCTCCCATCCGAATAAAACCAAGCTCCACTTATTCAAAATAAATCCATGAACGATAAATGGCAATTAAACCACAATGCTAAATATGAAAATAAACCACAACTAACTAATCAAAGAAAATGAGAAATATGGGTCAGAAATACGAACACGTATAGAATACGTATCACGAATTTCGGGGCACTACATAACTAATTAATTATCTTAATTGTATAATAATACTAATTAACTATCTAATAATTAGGTATTATATTCTATTTAACTAAGTAGTTATTACTTTAGGTTAATTATTTACCCTTGCAACTTATAACTAGCTAGGAAAAAGATTAACATACTTACTAAATACTAATCCCTAATTTGTATACAATATTATTAAATAAAAATTCCTATATAAGTATAGTATTAATTAATATTGTGTATCTAATTATTTATGTTCAAAATTACCCAAATTAAGAAGATCTTTTTAATATGAACAAAGGAAAATTATTAACATGACGATAACTTTATCTTATTAATTATTTTTTAATAATAAATTGTGTAATTATCTGTAATTTATAATTTAATTGATATAAATCATTAATAAAAATAATACTTCTAAAACTACAACCCACATCAAGACAAAATTGTATACGGGGAGCCGAATTCTTTATCAAACAACAACCCAACAAGATCTACACCAGCCAATTATAAGTCTTTCTCCCACCTACTTGCAAGCTTAACCAAACATTCTATTGGAAAGTATTTTGACATTTTAAACTCTAAATCCAACTTGCCAAACGCGGCTTTAGTGTTCCTTTTAAACTTTGGACATCAAGACAAAGGGCTGTCTGCTGCAGAACTGCTAGCTACACATGTGAAAACAACTTGATTATGGCACACCAAGATCCATTTGGTACGGGTGAAACAGGGAGCAACTGTTGTCCCACACATGGAAGTAATTATAAACAATAACTTTAGTACGACTAAAATAAGAATGCACAAATAATCAAACAATAGCAACATGAATACGTTATATTTGTCGATGGGCTTTACGCGAGCGGAAATGAAGTGTTTTGTTTGTCGATGAGCTTCACGCGAGCAGGAAGAAAGCGTTCCCTACTCTACTTGCTTCTGATGATCTGCTTCACATGACGGAGAACTTGGTTTGTCTTGTTTAATTGGCTACGCCAAAACTTTATCATTATTAAGGATCTACAATTTTCACCTACTGTTAACCAACATTCAAGAATTAAATTTTTTTTTAACGGTTCCACTGGATCTGATATGTTGTCATGTATGCGAAAGTGATAAACATTGACATTATGATGACGAGAATAACATGACACAAATAACCGAACAATAGTAAAAAGAACAAATACACAATATTTATCGCGGTTTAGTCAAATTCGACCTACTTTCCACTGGACAAAAGAAGATAGTTTTATTGATTCAACAAGAGAAAACCTTATAAAGATCTCTCTCTCTCTCTCTCTCTCTCTCTCCAACCAATGGCTTATAATAACTTTTTTCTTGCGAAGCCCCCCTTAAACATCAAAGCTGCCAAGCCCACAAGCCCTAGGGCTAGAGAATACCTTAAATATGATCTCCTCTAGTTCCTAGGTTAGAAGCAATCTTGACTGCCGAAAATTACTATTCAATTCCTGAATTCTTCGTTTGTTTCTCATTTTAGCAAGCATCCGAAGCCAACTACATAGCGCCAACATGCCTTGGTATGTTTGATGAGCGCAAAAAATTAACATACACAAATTTGCTAGAATAAAAACGCCTCTTCTAGCCACCGGTATACTATTCTGATATCTTTGGCTCTTTAAATCACGTATAGATGTTTCGACTCCCTCATGACTTTTTCGATCACCGGACAACGTTCGTAACACCTCGTAGTTGAACATGAGACATATATTAGGCTCGAGCTTGCGAGAAAACTCTTACACCCCCCTGATGGGGATTTAATTCGAAGTAGGGATTCATTTGGAGCGGACAGTTGAGAATTTTAAAAGCTGAACTCAAGAGGGAACTCGGCTTATATAAGGTGATTTGGTGTCAATCTGTTCACATTAAGATCTGCTCTGTGCAACTGTAGTAAAATATTCAGGGATATCTCACAGCTCATGACCGCTCTAAAAATGATGATGTCCATAAAGTGCATCATGATTCGTGATCGATGATGATACAATCAAAGAAAGTTGCTATTTCTAGCAAAAACCCAAGCTATTAATTCCAACAAACAAGAAAACTTGCAATTTTGTTTTCCCTCTCAATGCCATTTGATAAAAGCTAGCCCTTTTGTAGTTATGACAGAAAGTCCTGATCTTTTTTTTTTCTTTCTTTCTTTCTTTCTCTCCGTTGGGCAAATATAAAGGACACTACGTACGTGCACATGCATGAAAACAATGGATCAGCCTCACCTTACTCTTTTAAGAACAAAAAATAAGCCACTGGGGGTAAAGCTTGATTTGCTTTTAAATAGCATTAATCGCACTAATATTCGCAGGTTTTATTATTACTTTGTTAACTTGAACCCTTTTTGTCCATAGTTCATGTGGAAAATAGTACAGACACCAGACATGAACGACGGCGTTCTAGTCCCCAAACCGTAAGTACGTGTAAGTGTGTGTGGATTGTAATAAAAAATGACTCAGAAACTTTATTTTGTGTGTGCAGAATGTTGGTGCTTTCTTTGGTATTTTTTTTACATGAAGAGAGCTTGCTCTCAACATTTCTTGTAAATTTTAGTCCCACATCGGAAATGCACCATGAGTTATCTCAACATATATACTTGGGTGTGTTGTTGAGAGATGCACATGGGGTGGTGACCCTAAGGAGGGAACCATGTGGGTGATTTTACTAGGAGGTAAGAATAAGGCTCCAAGGATTAAGCATTAATGCTTTTGTCATTCTCTTGGATTAATTCAACTTGGAGCTAAGCTCCAAAGGGGCTTAGCGACTCGGACTCGGGCTCATGAGGCGTAATGTGGCATTTTGTTGGTGCACTTTGCACTTAGCACGTTGCGATTAATTCAGATCCTATCTTTGTGGGATTTGAATTAATTTCGTTACTATCTTTGTGGGATTTGAATTAATTCAGTTCCTATCTTTGTGGGATTAGAATTAATTCGTTGCTATATTTTTGTGATTTGATTCAATCTTTCCATAACTGAAGAGGCGGCTAGGGTTTCCACTCTCTCTCTATATATACTCTCTTCTGGCCTCCTTTGTGGATACTACGAAAAATAGAAGTCAGAAAAGGAGAAAGAGAGAGAGTTGCTGCCGCCATTGCAAGTCCATCCGAGGAGTCAGAACAGAGGTGACTTCGAGCGTTCCACAAGTTCTTCAACTTGCTGGTTTCTGGAAGCAGATCGTGTGGGGCGAATCTTGCTTTGAGCAACGGTGTTTTGACACCCCAGCATTGTTCTTCTACTCATCTCTCTCTAGTTTTATTGTAACTCGTTCTGTCCCAATTGCAACACGTTTGCAAGGAAGAACGAGAGATCTTCTCTTCTCTTTTTCCCTCCTTCAGATTGTAATTTGGCTCTTTGATTTATTGTACCATCGTAGATCTTGAGTTTGATCATTGTAAAGTTTTTGTGTGACATCTCAGATCTCGATTGCATTTATTTTTTCATCTTTGATCAAGCCCCGGGACTAACAATCTCAAAGCAAGATCCGTATAGATGGAAAACATTAATACTTCGCTCCTCCAATCGGACTTCTGCAAGTTGGAAAAGTTCGATGGAGAGCACTATCAAATCTGGAAGAGAAAGGTGTACCTAACTCTTCAACTGAAAGACGTTGATCATGTTCTGTTGGAGGAAGGACCCTCTGTTCCAGACACTGGATCTACTGCCGCCATCAACGCGGCTACCAAACTCCAGGCCAAGTGGAGAAGGAAAAATAGCATCTGCAGGCTTCTCATCCTGAATGCTATGGAGGACTCTCTGGCAGAATCCTACTCAAAGAAGGAACTTGCCAGAGACATATGGGAGTCTGTGGAAAATCTGTATGAAGAAGATAAGAACAGGAGCAAAATATTTGTGGTTGAAAAATATCACAAATTGCTCTTTGAGGACGAAAAGTCCATGCTGCCACAGGTGAAGGAATTTCTGAAGCTGCGTCAGAAACTGGAAGACGAAGAGATGCCCCTTCCCGACAAGTTTGTCGTCGAAGGGATCGTCTCAAAACTTCCTGCTGGATGGAGTACCTTCTATGCAAGGATGCACAGAAAGAAGCTAGACATTAGCTTGGGAGATCTACTTCAAGAGATCCATGTTGAGGACGAGATGCGTTCTCAACAGAAGGTGGACACTCTGTCCAAACAGTTGGCTAAAGCCAATCTTGTGCAGACGAGAGATTCCAAGGGAAAGCAGGCGGCTTCTCATCCCAAGAAGAAGGACTTCACTAATCTGAAAGTGAAGGGTCCTTCATTCAAGCAACAGAAGACTAAGTCCCACGTGACTTGTTACAATTGTGGCAAGAAAGGCCACTACAAGAGTGAATGCAGATCTAAGCCTAAACAATCAGAGAAAGGTGAGCCTAATAAGGTTTCATTGGTTTCTAACATTGTTGCTATGATCGGACAGGTCACAACTGTGGGGGTTGACTCTGACTGGTGGATAGACACTGGTGCGACTTGCCATGTCTGTTCTGACAAGGAATGGTTCGTCACGTACCAGCCGACATCTGAGAAAGTTGTCATGGCGAACCAGGCCCAAGCTGAAGTACTGGGGATTGGGACTGTGGAGCTGAAACTCACTTCTGGGAACACTCTGACGCTTCAAGGAGTGAAGCATGTTCCTGCGATTGCCAAGAACCTAATCTCTGGGAGCCTGCTCTGCAACGCAGGCTTGAGGATGGACATCAACGCTGGTCAGATGGTTATGTCCAAGAAAGGAACATACTTCGGAAAGGCTTATCAAACCGAAGGAATGTTTAAAATTCAGCTTGTCAACCAGTTTGATGACATTAATGCAGTTGCATTTTCTGATTATTCTCTTGAGTTGTGGCATAAGAGACTAGGACATGTTCATAGTAAAAGAATCAACAAAATATCTAGTCTAGGACTTATCTCCAAATGTGGGGGTAAGGTGGAGAAGTGTGAAGTGTGTGCTCAGACGAAGATCACAAGGAAACCCTTTCATCGGGTCAATCGAAGCACAGATCTTCTGGAGTTGGTGCACTCCGATATCTGTGACTTCAAACATTTCTCCACGAAGGCCGGGATAAAGTATTTCATAACCTTCATCGACGACTTCTCAAAATACGCGTTCGTCTACTTGCTCAAGTCCAAAGACGAAGCTTTCGAGAAGTTCAGAGAGTTCAGGGCCGAGGCTGAACGGCAGACTGGACAACAACTCAAGAGGCTGAGAAGTGATCGAGGTGGAGAGTACAGGTCTCATGAATTCGCATCGTTCTGCAAAGAACATGGAATCATATGCGAGACTACTGCTCCATATTCTCCTCAATCCAACGGAGTAGCAGAGAGGAAGAACCGGACATTAACAGAAATGATGAATTCCATGCTGCTCACTGCAGGTCTTCCAAAATGCTATTGGGGAGAAGCTGCATTAACGGCCACTTTCATTCTGAATAGAGTGCCATATGCAACTTCGGACGTAACTCCTCATGAACTCTGGTTCAAAGTCAGACCCAACTTAAATGTCATTCGAGTGTGGGGGTGTCTGGCGTATGTGAAGCTTCCAGATCTGAAGATTCAGAAGCTGGGGACAAGGACTACGAAGGCTATCTTCTTGGGGTATGCCGAGAAGAGTGATGCTCGGAGATTTCTTGATATTGAATCAAATCATATTATCGAATCTCGCGATGCTGAATACTTTGAAGACAAGTTCGCAAAAGACAAAAACATTGTTCTTTCGGACATTTCGAAAAATGATGTAGGTACTAATGAGACTGAAATCTCATACGAGCCAGTAGTCCAAGAAGAAGCTGTTGTTGATGAAACAACTCTTGCACCAGAACTCGCCGAACCGTCAGCTAAGCGAGCGAGGAGACCGAAAGATTTCGGAGATGACTTTGTCACCTATCATGTGGAAGCAGATCCGCTTACCTATGATGAGGCGATGAAGACCAGAGATGCTATCTTCTGGAAGGAAGCAGTGAATGACGAGTTTGACTCTATCACCTCCAATAACACATGGGTGTTGGTAGATCTACCTGAAGGAAAAAAGCCTATTGGATGTAAATGGATCTTCAAGAAGAAGATGAAGGCAGATGGAACTATTGACAAGTTCAAGGCCAGGCTGGTCGCCAAGGGATTTTCTCAGAAACAGGGGATAGACTACTTCGACACGTACGCTCCAGTAGCTCGGATGACCACCATCAGGATGTTAATCGCTCTAGCAGCTATACATAAGTTGGTGATACATCAGATGGATGTAAAGACAGCGTTTCTGAATGGGGAGCTGACCGAAGAGATTTACATACAACAGCCAGATGGATTTGTCGTCAAAGGTCTTGAAGACAAAGTCTGCAAGTTGATGAAATTATTATATGGTTTGAAGCAAGCTCCCAAGATGTGGCATGAGAAGTTTGACAAAGTTATTAGGTCAAACGGCTACAGAGTCAGCGAGACGGACAAATGTGTTTACACAAAGTTCGCTGATGGAAGAGGAGTCATCGTTTGTCTGTACGTGGACGACATGCTAATCCTAGGTACGGATATAGGCTGTGTCACAGAGACAAAGAAGTTCCTCTCAACCAAGTTCAGTATGAAGGACTTGGGGGATGCAGATGTCATCTTGGGCATAAAGATCATCCGGACAGACACTGGAGTAGCGCTGTCACAATCTCACTATATTGAGAAGATGCTCACACGCTATGGGTATAAGGATCTTCCAGGGATCGATACGCCATACAGGTGTGATTAGAAGCTGAAGCCAAACTCGAGGGAAAGCGTCAGGCAGCTGGAGTATTCTAGCGTTATCGGAAGTTTGATGTACGCAACTACTGCTACAAGGCCTGACATAGCTTTCGCCGTGGGAATGCTGAGTCGGTTCACAAGCAAACCAGGGGTTGAGCACTGGAAAGCTGTGAAGCGAGTAATGAGATATCTCAAGAAGACTCAGACATATGTACTGCACTACAACGGGTATCCGACAGTAGTGGAAGGCTTCAGTGATGCTAGCTGGTGTTCAGAGGTGGAAAACGAGAGATCCACAGGTGGATATGTCTTTTCCTTGGGTGGAGCTGCTATATCGTGGAAGTCGAAGAAGCAGACTATACTCTCTCGTTCCTCCATGGAATCTGAATTCAATGCACTTGAAACTGCAGCAGATGAAGCAAAATGTCTTCGGGAGCTCATGTATGATCTTCCAGTGGTTGGAGCTCAGATACCGACGATACCGATATACTGTGACAACCAGGCGACTGCGGCGGTGGCATCAAATGACCTCTTCAACGGGAAGAAGAGGACTGTGCGGTTGAAGCACAGGGCAGTACACGATCTTATCAAAAGAGGTGTAATTGCAGTGGTTGATGTTCGGAGTCTGGAGAACCTGGCAGATCCGTTCACAAAGGGCCTCAAGCGCCAGTTGGTCGATGACACAGCTTGTAAAATAGGCTTGAAGGCATTCTGATATTGTGTCTTTGTAATCCTACCATAAAGTTTTATGCTATTAGTTCAAAGAGAAATCTAATAGGCATCTAACTTTTGGTTCAAAGGAGGATCACTGACTGGAAAACTATCAGGTAACAGTGGGTACTTGTTCTCTAGAACATGGAAGGGATACGGACCCATAACCACTGTTGTCTACTATGTATTTTTCTGCGGAAAAACAAATCCTGTGGAAGGTTGGCTTAAACGCCTTAATGAGTTCTCAGGCAGAGTGAATGTCTGGTGTGCTTTACAGGAAGCACGGTAGAGCAGCACTACAAGGAGTGAAACTCCATGCTACAGTGGGATGACTCCACCATGAGGTTCCCAGGTAGGAGTAATGCCTCGGCTTTGCAAGCCAAGTCATAGCGGCGTAGCACCGCAAATAGGCAGGTAGCCTAATACTGTATGACGTAATTAAAGAGTTGTAGACAGCACTACAAACACTACCAAATTACAGTACTTTAGCGACGGCCATTTAGCGACGGAAATTTTCCGTCGCTATCACCGTCGGATCCCCGACGGATTTGTGACGGAATACCGATGGAAAGCAGTGGACAATTTTTTTTATTTTTTTATGTCCATATCCGTCGCTATGCCGTCGATAGGTAGTCGGCCATGTAGCGACGGTTTTATATCCGTCGCTAGAACGTCGCATATTTTGGCGGCAAAAGCCTAAAATATTGGCACGAGATTTACTGACGACTTAGCGACGGAATAATCCGTCGCTACTCGCGCGAGATTTACTGACGCATTAGCGACGGAATAATCCGTCGCTACTCCGTCGCTAAATTTACGTTCCAGACTTAAGTTGAAACGACGGGGGGAACTTTTTCATTCCCCTCAAATTTCACTCTCTCTCCTCTCTCTCTCTCTCTCCCGCGGTGATCGATCGGTGACCCCCTCTCCTCTCTCTCCCGCGGCGGTGATCGGCGACCCCCTCTCCTCTCTCTCTCCCAAAGGTATTCCCCTCTCCCTCTCCCTCTCTCTCTCTCTCTCTCTCTCTCTTTCTCGCTCTCTCTCTCTCTCTCTCGCGCGCGCGCGGTGGTCGTGGGTGCAGCGGGCCGGGGGCGTCGGGGGCTGCGGGGGCGGCGTCGACTGCGGGGGGCGGCGGTGGCGGCGGTGGCGGGGGGTGTGGAGGGGGCGGTGGGAGGGGGCGGGAAGCGTTGGAGGGATGGGGGCGCGCGGGGGCTGGCCGCGGGGTGCGGGGGGTTGCGGAGGGGGGCTGGCCGTGCGCGGGGGGCGGGGGGTGTGGAGGGGGCGGTGGGATCGAGGGGGCGGGCAGCGTTGGGGGGTACGATGGGGGCGGGGGCTGGCCGCGGGGTGCGGGGGGGGGGGGGGGGTATGTGTGGAGGGGGGCTGGCCGCGGGTGGCGGAGGGTGTGGAGGGGCGGCGGTGGGAGGGGGCGGGGGGTGTGGAGGGGGCGGTGGGAGGGGACGGGCAGCTGCCTCCTCCTCTCCCACAGACACACACACACACGGACAAACACACACACACGGACACACACACACGGACACACACACGGACACACAGACACACACACACACACACACACACACACACACGGACACAGACACACGGATACACACACACACAGACATATATATATATATATATATATATATATATATATATATATAGGCATAATTTTAAGTAATTTATTAATAATATATATATATATATATATATATATATATATATATATATATATATATATATATATATATATATATATACACAGACACACGTCGTGAAGTCTAGTATATATATTTGATTAGCTAAGGTAGAAGTTTAGCCTAATTAAGATTAGTTTTGACAGAGTTGACTTGGACTCCTAATTTGACCTAGAACTAGCCTAGTTAAGGGGGCCGGGCATTGTTGGGGTGGCTTACTGCATCCATATTGCACCTGTCCAGCTCATCATCCCTTGTGTGCAGTCAGATGATACCCCTACACAAATAAGTACTTATCAAAAATCTGTTGTTTTCTGTGTATAGAGTATTTTTTTGGCATGGGATGATGGCTTTCGAATTACATTGAACTAAAAACTGAGAATTAGTACATTGTTTGTGTTTATTGATTTAAGGATGATTAAATTATTAGGTTTAATCCTATGTCATGTCTGGGTTTAAGTTATATGTTATGATTCATGTTGGCATGGGGATTTTGGTTTTTGAATTTGAGACCGGGAGTTCTATAGTCATCCAGCACCGGTAGCTAGTAATGCCGAGAGTGCTTTTGATGCAGTCCTGGCAAGGGACGACGCCTCTCCTCGCACCAAAAATCTCGCTTTTCGGAGGTGGTTGCATGAAAGTATCACTGAGCGTTTGCGTGAGCAGCGTGGCAAGCATTAGCTATTAGTACTTATTTGTATTAGACTATTTTTATTGGGTTGTTTTTGTTTTAGACTATTTGTATTGGACTACATATATGAATTAGAACTGTGTCAATCTCTGGATTATATTGGACTACGATACC
Source organism: Iris pallida (assembly GCA_029216955.1). Taxonomy (NCBI): domain Eukaryota; kingdom Viridiplantae; phylum Streptophyta; class Magnoliopsida; order Asparagales; family Iridaceae; genus Iris; species Iris pallida. The sequence continues at coordinate 11,905,752 of JANAVB010007399.1, forward strand.
GCGGTAACATAGTTCCTACAGCCATTCGACTGGCGAGGCAAAAACTATGTATCCGTAGATAAAGTGGACTGTCCTCCGACCCTCATCCCTCGGCAATGATGATACGACAACCAACCGGAGAGGATACTCCGAGAGATCCATCTGGGTAGGACGTATACTCTGAGAGATCACCCTTACAGAAATGATATCAGCAGTGGGATCGAATGTTGGAGAAGATATTATCACAGTATACGTCCTCTCCTCCACGATGGCTCTAGACCCATCTGCTCGTCCCTGCTTCCATTCTTCTTATTTGACTCTCTCAGCCACACATGATATCCAGCTCAAGTGTAGAGTAGGCGGAAAAGAAGGGGACAGGAATAGGAGGGGGAAGCAGCACAGCCGGCGGCATGACCCGGAGGAAGTACAGAGGTTTTCTTCAACATACGTAGGAGGACTATAAGGATTTATCTTTTCACAATATGTCATCTTGTCAAAGACCCTTAATGTGACAACCATGTTACCGCGGTGTCGGAAGACTAACATGTCATAATTTTCTAAGCCGTGTGTTTTGACATAATCATCCCAACTCTTTCCTCCTGTGTCGTAATCTTGCATTATTACATAGAACTGAAATCCGGTTGGGAGGATTATGTCAAAAGACACGGCTTATAAAATTATGACATGTTAGTCTTCCGACACCGCGGTAACATGGTTGTCACATTTAGGGTCTTTGACAAGGTGATATGTTGTGTTTACATATATCCTTATAGTTCTCCTACGTATGTTGAAGAAAACCTCTGTACTTCCTCCGGGTCATGCCGCCGGTGTGCTGCTTCCCCCTCCTATTCCTGTCCCCTTCTTTTCCGCCTACTCTACACTTGAGCTGGATATCATGTGTGGCTGAGAGAGTCAAACAAGAAGAATGGAAGCAGGGACGAGCAGATGGGTCTAGAGCCATCGTGGAGGAGAGGACGTATACTGTGATAATATCTTCTCCAACATTCGATACCACTACTGATATCATTTCTGTAAGGGTGATCTCTCAGAGTATACGTCCTACTCAGATGTATCTCTTGGAGTATCCTCTCCGGTTTGGTTGTCTTCTGAGCCATCCGTTCTCACACTTAAAATACATGGATTGGATTCTGTGTTTTGTATTTTCGGCGAACCCAGGGATTGGATTCTGTATTTTGTTTTTTGGTTTCTGTATTTTGTTTCCAGCTCCATTTGCATTAATCTACGGTACGACATGGTGATCAGGACATATATAGTCCCTGCAGCCATTCGACTGGCGAGGCAGAAACTATGTAGCCGTAGATAAGTTGACTGTCCTCCGACCCTCATCCCTCGGCAATGATGATACGACAACCTATCACTATATCTTATATAGTAGTAGATGATGTCTTAGTATTACATTATGTGAGTTCATCTTGATTCTGTTACGTTCTTCAAATACTATATACGATAAGATCATATACTACACCATACGTACAGAACATAGATGATTCACACTAATGTATGCTAGAATGAATTTTGGGTTGTGTATTCTGAGCCATCCGTTCTCACACTTGAAGATAAATTTTCAGTATAACGACGGATATTAGGTTACTCTTCAGTATAATTGATATCTTTTCTTGGATAATTGGTGTGCATTAAATTCGTATGTGCATATTTCGTCTATGTGATTTTTGGATATATACCTACGCTGGGTTATAAGCGATGATCTGATATACAAAGGAGGTGCTGCCGAAATTTTTGTAGACATTTGGATACATTGTATGTTCGGATATTTTTTTTATGTTTGGATAATTTAATATTGGATATTGGATATATTGTGTTGGTAATATTTTGTTGGATATTGGATACGTTGGATATTGGGGTCGGATATGGATATTTTGCATATGGATATATGGTGTTGGATATTGGATACGTTGGATATTCGTGTTGGATATGGATATATGGTGTTGTATATGGATATTTTGCATGTTTGATATTGTGTTGGATGTGTTGTACAAACAGGAAAGAGTCTGTTTGCAGTATTTTTTTTCAAAAATTAGAAGTTAGCGACGGACTGGCGACCACTCAGCGACGGATAGTCCGTCGCTAACTGGAGAAACTGAGTTTAGCGATGGAGTGGCGACGGAAAAACCGTCGCTACCTGGAGCATTTCAATAAAGCGACGGATTGGCGACGGACCATCCGTCGCTATCTGTAGGAGTTTAATGTATCGACGGATTGGCGACGTAATATCCGTTGCTACCTGGAGAATTTTACATTGAGCGACGGTTTAGCGACGGAACGTCCGTTGACCTAGTTCTGTTTGATGTCCATAAATTTTGCTGTTAGCGACGGATGTTTTGTCGCTAATACGCTTTTACCGACAAATTTACGACGGATTAGCGACGGATATTGCGTATCAGAAAATCACTGATACGGTTTTGCCGACTCTTTAGCGACGGAGTATTCCGTCGCTAAACCTATATCTTGATACATGTTTTGACGAAAGCTAGTCGGTAATCCGTCGCTATATATATTTAAATGAGCCGACGGTATTCCGTCGCTAAGTCGTCGCTGAGCGACGGAGTAGCGACGGATATGTTTTAGTGACGAGGTTATTCCCGACGGCTGTTTTACCAAAATATCCGTCGGTAATCCGTCGGTATTTATTTTTGGCGACGGAATACCGACGGATAAGGCCGTCGGTAAATCCATGTATTTTGGTAGTGAAAGGGGAGGATGGCCCCATGTTACAGTGGCACGACACCACGATGAGGTACCCAGGTAGGGGTAAAGCCTCGGCATTGCAAGCCATGTCGTTGCGGCGTAACACCGCAAGGAAGCCTTAGGCTTCATGCTGGGTAGTTTGGCACTACAAAGAGGCTTGTGACCTCATGCTACAGTAGTATGACACTACGATGAGGTTCCCAGGTAGGGGTAATGTCTCGACTTCAGGCCATGTCATAGCGACGTAGCACCGCAAGGAAGCGCAAGGCTTCATGCCATATCTCTTTAATAAAGAACTCACCTATAGTGTATGGAAAGAGATATCAGGCCGTCTCTTGAGGGTAAACTTGTAGACGCCCAAAATTATACACTGAAACCAGGCTGGCACAGGGCCTTTAATGTGCAGCCAGAAGCACACGTAACTACACTTTGTGAGTGGGAAGAATTACAATTGTGGTGCAGAATTCAAGGCGTAGTCCATTCTTGTATCACATTGTTATTTAACCCAAGCGGGAAGATTCAAGTCGTCAGCGACATCTATCCTAATGCAAAATGGACAGTTACTGTGGGGAACGCTCAACCCTGGACACATATATATGTTGTGATATATGGGGGATTGTTGGTGCTTTCTTTGGTATTTTTTTTACATGAAGAGATCTTGCTCTCAACATGCCTTATAAATTTTAGTCCCACATCGGAAATGCACCATGAGTTATCTCAACATATATACTTGGGTGTGTTGTTGAGAGATGCACATGGGGTGGTGACCCTAAGGAGGGAACCATGTGGGTGATTTTACTAGGAGGTAAGAATAAGGCTCTAAGGATTAAGCATTAATGCTTTTGTCATTCTCTTGGATTAATTCCACTTGGAGCTAAGCCCCAAAGGGGCTTAGCGACTCGGACTCGGACTCGGGCTCATGGGCTCATGAGGCGTAATGTGGCATTTTGTTGGCGCACTTTGCACTTAGCACGTCAGCAGTCATGCGGCTCATGCGGCCATGCGGCACATGCGGCTCATATGCGGCCATGCGGTCTTATGCGGCATGCGGCTCATATGCGGCCTCATGCGGCCATGCGGTTCATGCGGCTCATGCGGCTCATGCGGCACATGCGGTCCATGCGGTCCAAGCGGTCCATGCGGCCAGGCTGCTGCTGCTGCTGCCGCATGGAGGGCTACGCTGACTGTGCAGTTTTCAAATCGGTTATGGAAAGGGTGAATCAATGCGATTAATTCAGATCCTATCTTTGTGGGATTTGAATTAATTTCGTTACTATCTTTGTGGGATTTGAATTAATTCAGTTACTATCTTTGTGGGATTAGAATTAATTCGTTGCTATCTTTCCATTGCAAGTCCATCCGAGGAGTCAGAACAGAGGTGACTTCGAGCGTTCCACAAGTTCTTCAACTTGCTGGTTCCTGGAAGCAGATCGTGTGGGACGAATCTTGCTTTGAGCAACGGTGTTTTGACACCCCAGCATTGTTCTTCTACTCATCTCTCTCTAGTTTTATTGTAACTCGTTCTGTCCCAATTGCAACACGTTTGCAAGGAAGAACGAGAGATCTTCTCTTCTCTTTTTCTCTCCTTCAGATTGTAATTTGGCTCTTTGATTTATTGTACCATCGTAGATCTTGAGTTTGATCACTGCAAAGTTTTTGTGTGACATCTCAGATCTCGATTGCATTTATTTTTTCATCTTTGATCAAGCTCCGGGACTAACACAGAAACGGTACCATAATGTTGTACAAAAGAAAGGAAACTGCCAAATACTATTTTGGCCAAACTAGCCATGTGTTTTTGCAAGTAACCAACAAATTGTGCCAGAAAGCTAAGGGAAAAGGTAATTACGTGCAAAAGTTCATGGTAAGATTTGAAGTTCATGGCAAGATTTGCTAACAAAGATAGTACTATAACGTGTGATAGCAACAAGCATCAAAGTTGAAGGTCTCTAAAACAAAATTTCATATATTTTGCAAAGTCATGACTCTAACATCTCTCTCCGACACACTCATAAAGGATTAGAAGCCATGTCCTCTCTTTTCTTTTCCGCTTTCTTTCTGCTTCGATGTAGGTTTCCATGCATGTCCGTTCATTCTCTAGATTTTTCTTGCTTTCTGCCTTTCTTTCTTCTTGTTAGTGTAACCTTCCCAATGTAAACTCTAAGCTGGGGCTCGTCGGGCTAATGGTCTCCGAGAGACGCGATGAGTTCAAATCCAATAATATTTCATTGCTTTTAGATCGTGCCTCCTGCATAGGAATGGCATGACTTAATTTAGTGTCAAAATTCTAGTCTAGTATATCTGTATTGGAAAGTTCATCAAATTTTGTTTTCATCAACATATATATGTTCGTTCAACAACTTCAAAGTACTTGCGACAAAAATGACAGCAACTTAATTTCCTTGTGAAATTGAACTCAAATTAACAGACAAGTGAATGAAGGGTTGAGAAGGATTATTATTACCTGGAAACAGTTCTTGCTTCCTTGAGTGGATTCTCGTGGTGCGCCATTAATCCAGCTGCCCCTATTGCTGAGATATCTCATATAGTAGAAATTAAGCTTTTTAGTGGAAGTTGTTCATACACTAAGTAAGTGACATTCCTTGATTCTATTATAGGAACACATAACTGGTACGTAGAAACAAACAAGCAAGCATTCACAAGAACGCGTAAACATTTCAAGGAGGTTCATACAATGTGTACTAAGCGCCCTCAAAGAATAATATTCAAAAACTATTAATAGCGTACAAAACAAAAAACTTGCAACTTAGAAAGAACATAACTGCCTGAAGAAAAAGTATATTACGGTTAAGATATTGTTAGGTTTTGAGCCATGTTCTGTTAAAAGTGATGACTGAACATGAACCCGAAGATGTATCAAGAAAATTACATGGGTCAGCTTATGATAACTTGCACTGTGTACTTTTTAACTGGTACATGTGTTTCTATATGAGAAGATGAGAAGAAAGGGGGGGGGGGGGGGGGGGGGGGGGGGGGGGGGTTGTGCTATTGATTAACTGTTCTTTTCAACTGGTGGAAGGAATCATTGCACCATCATGAGGATTGAAATGAATGCTCACAGTACAGACAAAGCAAAGATCCCTGCTACTTTTTTGGGGGGAGAGATGCATAAAGACTATAAGCCAACCAAAGTGTTTAATGAGAGTGATAGAGCTAGGAGCCTTGAGAATTGCGACATTTATTATTAGTTTCCTCTCCATATATTTAATCATTTTTTTTCTTTTACAAATAAGGGCAATGTTAGAGGGACAAGATTTTTTCAACCACGTGTTGTGACAGTTTATCTGTTGATCATGTACGGAACCACCAGCCCATATGCCACATCACGTGATCAGCAAAATGATGTCAGATTTTGGTATTCCCTTAGCATATAGTACAAATAATGTAAAGTTAATGTCTACTAGTTTTGATTTAAACTAGCTAGTACAAAATCTATTGAAATTCCAAAGTAATGATGTTTACAGACTTTAGGTAACATGCCTCAGATCTTCACTAATTAATTAGCCTTGGCTAACAAAGCTAGAAATTGCATGGCATCAAAAATAAGTATGTGTCTGTGTCACGTTGAACACATGTACTGCACGACACATGATGCAGCTTCCTGGAAATTGTTCCCATGGAATAATGGAGTGATTTGTTGCTATCTTCTTCCTTTTCAAGAATATTAGTCTCTTCCAAACTAATGTTGATGGTGACCTAATTGTCCAAACTTCTAAACCAATACTAATTCTATACGACTGCTCCATGAAGTTCAAGAAATCTATTGAAGACACCATGGCATTAGAATATTGATCCAAAAAAATTTAAAGAGTAATATTGGAACTTTTGATTAATTTGTACCACCTTGAAGAATTGCTCCATAGACCTAACTGATTAGTTTCCTGCAGGTTCACCACGGGCCTCTCATATTTAGTTGATGACTGGGATCCAAAGAGATTTTGCAGTTCGATCGAATTGTCATCAGAAACTTCGCTGGCAGAGCCATTATCAAACCCATCCGAATGGCCTATTAGAAATTAATTGTTATCAAAATTGTTAATTACTCTTCTCTAGTAACAAAATAATGGTATAGACGACAAGAAAGACAAAGAAGGGAACGTATACCTGAAGAAGCAGTAGGTATGTTGGTGCTCTTTATTGTCCGATACATCTAAAATCATAATGAATAAATTATACATATATCTTTGTTTATAGATCACATTGTCATATTGAAGAAATCAAGACATGAGAGACAAAAACACTGAAATGTTTCTAGGACAGTTTCATAAAATCCATAATAGGATCGACTACGGGTTTGGGCCATTGCACACGGTTTCGTAAAATTCTTACATTGTTTTTTTTTTTTTTAATCAGAGTGTTCCATTTTCCATACTGATAGGCAAAGAGCCGAGATGGGATAGTGTTTTGTATCCACTGCTAATTAAGTTTGAGTCGGTAGCTACCAAGTGGTACATATCTCCTAAGTAAAGCTGCTACAAACAAAATTGAACTTGCAAGAACTGATCACTAATCACTCATGCCTACGTAGAGAGAGAAAGAAAAGGAAAGAAATAACTTTCTCTTTAGCTATGAGAAAAGCCTGGAAATTTTATGAAGTGCAAAATAAAGAAGGAAAGGAAAGAAAAAGAAAATATGTTCAATTATAGAGCTCAATATCACCTGCAGGTGAGATTTCACATGAGCCAAGGTGAGATCCTTGACATCCATGAGCTCAAGAACAGACTTGGGCGTCGCTCCTGAAAAAGAAAACAAACAATTATAAGAGAGAGAGAGAGAGAGAGAGAGAGAGAGAGAGAGAGAGAGAGAGAGAGAGAGAGAGAATGAAACCCAAGAATAATATCCAATATACTTTCGTGGCCTCCCAAGAGGTCGACGGCGTGGACGAAGCGCCCGTGCAGTGTGGTCGTCCACCGCATCCTTGGCGCACGCATGCTGCGCTTGGTCGGCGCCAGCCTCGACGACTGCGGTGCGAGGAACCTTCTGTCGCACAAGTACTGCTGCTGCTGCAACAGCTGATGGTGGTGGTGATGATGGTGAGGGATTGTTACAGGAGTTGGGTTATGGTACACCGGGGTTCCTCTGATGGGCCTCATCATCATCATTCCATAGTGCTGCTGCTGCTGCTGCTGATGGTCATGGTACTGAGTGCTAGTAGCGAATGGGCTTGACAAGGAGAGAGGATCAGTGGTGGTTTTGTTGGGGTTGTGGGAGTGATCAATTAGGGCTCTCCTCCAAAACTCTAGATCCACAGTGCTGCTGCTGCACTCTTCTTCTGCAGCAGTGCCTCTCCCCCTCCAGTTGCTTGATGTGGGCTTGTTGCTATTGTTGCTTGGAGGACTAATCTGCAGGGACAGGTCTGGCTGCACCGGAAAGAGCTCCATCTAGCTTCTTCTTCTTCTTCTTCTTTAGGATGGGGACTTATGGGAGTAAAGAGAGCTTTGTTGGGTGAGGAGGAATGACTGAGAGGAGTTTGTGGTGAGATGTGGAGGGTTGATGCATAGTAACATAGGAGGAGAGGAGACTTTGTTGTGTGTGTGTGTGTGTGTGTGTGTGTGTGTGTGTGTGTGTGTGTGTGTGTGGAGACAAAACGTTTGGTTAATAAATAAGTGTGGGGGTGTGAGAGAAAATGACATAAGACTAGGAGTGAGTTTGGGGTCTCCTATGTGTTGTCCCCAAAGGCCTTTGTATTTGTTATTCTCTAGGTGGGAAGGGGGGAGAAAATGACACTAGAAGAAAGGTGTTGATTTGTCATTCTTTGTGTGTGTTTGTCTTGTCATTGTAAAAAAGAGAGAGAAAAAAAAAAGAGTAGTCACGTTCACGTATATGTCTCGTACCAAAAAATAATATATAATGTTATTAAAAAAATTAAATTAAATTAAACATTATACTATATTAAAATATTTTTAAATTAATTTGAATATGCTTTAATTAGAATTTGTTATATACATATTTTTAGAATTTTGAATATGTATTTAGTAAGATAATATCATATATTTAGTTGAAATATAATTTAAAAAAAAATTCATGCGAGACATACACACGTGACAGTTGAAAAAAATTACAATTTTTTAATCAATTAGTGGAGGATATTCATATGGCTTAAACGACTCATTTTTTAGTCGTTTTTAAGCTGTTTTATAATAGTAGTGACATTAGTCAAACTTTGATTATGGTAAGTATAGTGCTGGAGTATGCCATTCCACGAAGACAAAAATTATAACTTGGGTCTAGTCTTCTTCTTTTACTTAAAAAGTAGCGACAAATTTAAGGAACAACAGAATATTACTATATATTTTAGAGTGTCCGTCATATGTCCAATACATTTATGGTATTCGTCCGAGAGAAACCAATTTTTTTGTGTCTACGCTTCTTAACTAATTTTGTATTTTTCTTAACTTATTAGACCAGATACCCGAAATGTCCAGCTTCGAAAGAGGATGTTTTTTCACCAGAAGCAGGTGTGTGTCGCTCTCAAGAAGCAAAGATTGGCTACGTGTTGTACGATACAGCATATATATATATATATATATATATATATATATATATATATATATATATATATATATATATATATATATATATATATATATTGAAGAAAAGGGTAATTTATTGATAACAAAATATGTACAAGCTATCAAAGGATCGAAACCAATCAATCTCGCCTCCTACTATACAATAATTAGAGAGGATATCTATGTCCTGCTTAATATTGGCAGTAATACTGGCAATAGAATGAAATTCTATATCAAAAATCCTCCGGTTCCTTTCGCGCCAAACGTGCCAAACTGCCGATAAGAGTCGTAACCGAGCTTTGTTATAGAACTCCCGACCCTGACTCTTAGCCTGGATGATTCCCTCCACTATGGCCTGTAGCCCTGCTCTTTGCTCATATCTGAGACCAATCTCGTCAAAAAGATTTTTCCACAGGCAGTCGAAAAAAACACATTGGAAAAATATATGCTCACATGACTTGTTACACTGGCAACATAAGACGCAGTCCGTACTTCCCACTTGAACCCCGAACCGAACGAGCCTATCCCTCGTAAGCAGCCTATTTTTCATTGCTTTATACAGACATAGCTTCATCTTAGTAGCCGCTCCATTGTACCACACCACCTCCGTCCCTGGGACTATTGGTTCATGAGGACGCTGCAACTCATATATCTGTCTGGAGTTAAAGTTTCTTCATTGGATCTCTCCCACACCCACCGGTCAGCTCGGGCCTCGGTGTCGATGGGCACTTGTTCTATCTCAGCAGCAAACCATCTCCCTATCGCGCTCCCACTGGTGTTCCACCCTCCTTCGCTGATGATGGCGTTCACAAGGTTATGGCTGCCCATTAGCTCAAACGCTGGCCATTCGAGGCGGTCGGTCAGGGATTTGTGTCCAAACCATGGGTCTAACCACAAGCTCGTGGTTGTACCATCATGTATAACTCGCCTTATATTCTCCTTCAACCACGGTCGCAGCCGTAGTATATGTTTAAAAGTAACCGAAAAGTTATTATCTATATTTTGAATCCAGAAGTTATTGCCTCTCAAATATCGACTGCTAACCCATCTTGCCCACATGGAGTCTCCTGTCAGGAATTTTCATGCTAACCTCGTCATCGCCACCTCGCGCAAGACCTGCAAAGAGAGCATACCAACTCCGTCTTCTTCTTTTGATTTGCAGAGTTCACCCCAGGCTATTTGGTGCATTCCTCCACGCCAGACAAAATTGGCACACATCCTTTCGATGTTTGTTATAGTCTTCTCGGGGATATATAACACCTGAAGCCAATAATTTACTATCGCCAATATCACTGATCGGATGAGTTCAAGTCTATCTCCGAATGATAGAAGTTGAGCTTGCCACCCTTCCAGTCTACCTTGGACGTATTGTACCAGTCCCTGACAGTCTGCATCCCGTGCATAAGTAATGGACAACGGTATCCCAAGATACCTGACCGGTAATTGTCCGATCTCAATCTGCAATCTATGAGCCAACTCCTCCTTCCCTGCACAGGTCTTATTGAAATATACATTACTTTTAACCCTATTCAGTTGCAAGCCCGACAGTTGTCCGAATTCCTCTATTATATCATTCAATGCCACAATCGATCTTTCTGATGGCTCAATAAATACCAATAGGTCATCTGCGTATATCAGATGGGAGACAATTGGATGTATACGTCTGTAGAGAGGAGTGATCTTACCTCGGTGCACAGCAATGTCCATCAGGCACGATAGATATTCCATAACTATGGTGAACAAGTATGGTGATAGGGGGTCACCCTGACGTAACCCCCTATTGCTTCCGAAAAACTCGTGCGGCTGCCCTTGGATCATGATAGAAAAAGTAGGAGTCATAATGCATTCTTTGATCCTCTCCACCCACCAATCCGCAAACCCCATGCTTCTGAGAATAGAGCAGACGAAATCTCTATTAACTGTATCATACGCTTTCCGGAGGTCGAGTTTGATACAACACTTCTTCCCGCCAGGCTTATTAAATTCCCTTATCATCTCATGAACAAGTAAACAGTTATCCGCAATTGATCTGCCCTTGATAAAAGCAGCTTGGTTGACTGATATAAGGTCTTGTAATATCTCCTGCATCCTGTCACTCATAACCGAGGTAATAATCTTATATATAAAGTTACAACATGATATTGGACAAAAATCACCCAATTCCGAGGCGCCCTCCTTCTTTGGGATGAGGGTCAGAAAAGTATGGTTAATTTTCTTCAGTAGACGCCCATTAGTGAAGAAATCGTGCACCACTTCTAGTACCTGAAATTTAATTTGATTCCAGTGTTGCTTGTAAAACCCTGCATTGAAGCCATCAGGGCCCGGAGATTTATTTGGGTCCGCCTTCTTGATAATCTTCTCGATTTCCTCCATGGTGATGAGCCGACTCAGCTTGTTATTGCCAAATTCAATAACAATCCTTTTACATATGATTTCGGGGAAGACGCTATCATACGAACTTTGATTGTAAAGAATTTTGTAGTATCCGACAGCCTCCTTTGCAATGCCTTCGTCCCCCGTTACCTCTTTAATTTCCGTCAAATCCAATGATGGATCCAATGCTATTTCTATGCTGTCGTGCGCGTATGGTGGCGTGGAAGAACTTAGAGCCCCTGTCTCCCTCCTTTAACCATGTGCACTTCACCCTTTGTTGGAGATTCACTTCCTCTTTGAAACGATAATGCCGAATTGCCTCCTGAGCGAGGACTTCCCTGGCCGCTAGTTCCGAATCCGCTGGATTAGCCTGGAGTTGCTCTTGCACCTTTTTTAGCTCTTTATCCATCTCCTCGATTCGGTCTTTAGGCCGCTTACTGTTCCACTTTTTCAATGCTCTTTTGATATATTTAAGCTTACATTACTAAAATATGATCTATTAGCGACGTAATTTAGCGACGGCATAAAATACTGTCGCTAACTATGGAATATAGCGACTCCTTTATATAAAAATCGCACAACGTCGCTAACTTGCGACGTTCAGCGACAGGAGTTAAATTACGTCACTGAATAGCGACGTTCAGCGACATATTATTAAAATATGTCGCCATCTATTAAAATTTTGCGACGGTTAGCGACGGCCTCTCTTGACGTCGCTAACATTTTTACTTAGGGCAGAACGTTTCATTTTTTCTCCCTCACTCAAAAATTTCAATTTCCACTCGAGCTCCCCTTCAATTCCCCCCTCCCCCCGGTGACTCCCTCCCCCCGGGCGACTCCCTCCCCCTCCGGCGACCCCTACCCCTCCGGCGACTCCCTCCGCCTCCGGCGAACCCTACCCCCCCGTCGAGCTTCTCCTCCTCGAGCTCAGGTAAACCCTAACCTAATTAACTCCTCTCCCTCCTCCTCCTCCTCCTCCTCCACCCCGTACACACCCATTGTCTGTGCAGTTGTTTGGACACTGACACGACCCTTGGACACATTTGTATGCACACAAACACATACGACCCCTCTTGACATGTTTTGGGTTTTATTTAGGTTGTGGGGTTTGGCAGTTGAAATGCAATATCAAGTTTTCCTGAGATTGAGTTTGGAATTTCTGAGATACAAGGTTGGATTTAGTTTGTTGACAGTGAGTTGAGTTGGGAGTTTGAGTTAAATTGAATGTTTAGAAGTTGTTGGTTGTATACTCAGTTTCCTGAGATATATGTATGTGAAATAGAAATGTGTTGGCTTGGTATATTTAGTTCATATATATAGAGTAGTGATATATAGCTGAGATTATATATGCATGAGATTCATGTGGGGTAAAGTTATGATATATAGGGGCTTGCTATATTAGGATTTGAGAGGATATATGTATGTATATATATATATATATATATATATTTATATATATATATATATATATATATATATATATATATATATATATATATATATATATTTGAGAGGATATATGTATTTTTATGAGAGGATATATATATATATATATATATATATATATATATATATATATATATATATATATATATATATATATATGGTATACATATGTTCTTGACCTAGTGTACCTTAGCCTATACCCTGATATATCTATAGGATTACCTAGAAATGAACCCAATAGGCTAATTGAACTCGTGGACTAGAGTTTGACCAAAACCCTAGCTAGTAAGTCTACTGCTGATATCGTCGATACCAATACTCATAGGAATAGTCCGATACCGATTCTCATACCTATATGTTGTTGCTCAAGCAGTTTATAGCTACAAATGTGTAAGTACAACATAAAAATCTCATCTGTTAAATATGTTACCTAAGAGCATCATTAGTAAGGGCAATTCATTACTACAGTGTATAGAGTATCCTAGAAGTGTAGGTATGATTGGTATATCGTATTACATAGAGTGTATAGAGTATCCTTTCGGTCTATAAGAGTTACTTCACTCATTTTGTCAAGACAAGTAAACTTTTTAAATGTTGACGGTATATATACCGTCAACATTTGATTTTGCCTTGTAGCTACAGGCAGTTGCCTGCATTTTACCTTATAACTTGGCCTTTGGCCTGTGCTTGAGCAGTGTGGCCATCTAGGTTAGGGTGTTAGTTCATGATTAGCATTGTTTAGGTATTAGTGTCAGTTAAAGGGTTAGTTTAGATTAGGATATTAGTTTATGTTAGAAAAAATATGAGAGTTAGTAGATGTTAAAGTAGGATATTAATTTATTTGTTAGGATAGATAGTTTGAGTTAGGATACTGCTCAAGCACAGGCCAAAGGGTCGATATTGGATATTAATTTAAAAAGTTTTACCTTTCTTGACAAACTGGGTAAAGTAACTCTTGTAGACCCAAAGGGTCGATATTGGACAGTTGGGATGAGAATCAGAATCGGTATCGGATTAGTATCGACCGTATCGGATTAGTATCGATCTATCGGATACGACACTTTGACATAAGACAGTTGTTTTAGTCCCAACATAGTTGTTTTTGTTTCTTTCTTCAAATTCTTTATTTGTAATATGTGGAATGAATGAACAGTTTATGTTGCGCACCCATATCTAAACTGTCTTAACATTCATTCACTGACTGCAATGTACATGTATCTATCTTACAGAATTATCCTCAATTGGATATGGATATGAATTATACATGGACGGTACCAAAATTAGGTGTCCGTGTGTGAGATGTCGCAACTTGAAATATCATCCAGAAGTGGAAGTCACGTATCATTTATACTCGAAGGGTTTCACGCCGAATTACTATCAGTGGAGCGCGCACGGAGAACTTGTATCTTTAGCATCGAAGTATGAGTCTTATGTGGATGCCCACAACAACGCTGCTTACGACGATGGATTGGTGAACATGATTTTTGACGCGGCGGGGCCTAGTTTCGATCCGGACGATCATGATGCACCTGAGGAAGCACCGAACGCCGATGCTGCACAGTTCATGGAGTTGCTGGAGAATGCAAGGACTCCATTATATCCTGGTTGTGAGGATCATTCACCGTTGCAGGTGGTTACAGGATTGTTGAGCATAAAGTTCGATTTTAACATATCGCAAGATTGCTACAACCGTCTTATGGAGTTGCTTATAAAAATATTGCCTGAGGGTGCTAAGTTACCTAAAGACTTCTACCGGTCTAAGAGGATGGTGAGATCGCTCTGGATGGGATACGAGAAAATCGATTCTTGTCGCAATGGGTGCATGCTGTACTACGAAGACGACACGGACGCAGATGTGTGCAGATTTTGTGGTACTGATCGATATAAGACAACTAGTACAGGAAGGTCTACCGGTGCAAGAAGACCGACCGATTCAATGCATGACTTGCCTTTAACGCCGCGGTTGCAAAGATTATTTATGGTAAAAGAGACGGCCAAAATATGAGTTGGCACATGCGAGAACAGATTGAAGGAGTGTTGGATCACCCATCCGATAGAGAAGCGTGGAAGCACTTTGATCGAGTGTATCCTGATTTTGCTTCAGATCTACGTAATGTCAGGTTGGGGCTATCTTCTGACAGTTTTACTCCTTTTGGTCTTTCGGGATCCTAGTATTCGTGCTGGCCTGTGATTGTCACTCCGTATAACCTACTGCCTTGGATGTGCATGAAGACTCAGTACATATTTCTAACCGTTATAATTTCTGGTCCGAACAATCCCAAGAGGAACATTAATGTATACTTACAGCCTTTGATAGATGAGTTGAATCAGTTATGGGAAGTAGACGCTAACACGTACGATGTTTCCAGGAAGCAGAATTTTCAGATGAAGGCAACCCTTATGTGGACCATCAACGACTTTTCGGCCTATAGAATGTTATCTGGATGGAGCACTCATGGCCGTCTCTCATGTCCGTATTGCATGGACCGTAGTAAGGCTTTTCGCTTGAAACACGGAGTAAAACCGTGCTTCTTTGATTGTCATCGGCAATTTCTGCCAAAAGATCATCCGTTCAGAAGGAACAGAAATGCATTCCGTGCCGGCATTGTAGAGAATGGTGATCCACCGCCAAGGTGGTACGGAGCCACGATATGGAAGGATGTTAGAGATTTTCCAAGTGCTATCAAAGATCCTACAACTGGGTACAAGTGCGATGGATTTGGTAGAGATCATAACTGGACAAAAAGGAGCATATTCTGGGATCTGTCATACTGGAGTACCAATCTGATCAGACATAATCTTGATGTCATGCATATTGAGAAGAATGTGTTTGATAACATAATTAATACTGTGATGGACGTAAAGAAAAAAACGAAAGACAATCCCAAGGCCATGTTGGACTTAGAAGAAATATGCAAACGCCCTGCGTTACATTTGATAGAGCAGAATGGAAAACAGTTTCTGCCGAAGTCAATTTTCTCGCTGGACAAGGAGGATAAAGTAAAACTTTGTCGGTGGATCCAGGGCCTAAAATTTCCAGACGAATATGTGTCAAATCTGAGAAGATGTGTCGATCCGAAGGAAAACAAATTGACGGGTATGAAGAGCCATGACTGTTACGTATTCATGGAGAGGTTAATTCCGATTACATTTCGGAAATTCTTACCGCAGTCAGTTTGTGATCCATTGACGGAGCTTAGCATATTCTTCAGGGATCTTTGTTCTAAGAAATTGCTCGTTGATCGTCTAGAAAAGCAAGAGAAGGACATTGCGTTAATACTGTGCAAGCTAGAGAGGGTGTTTCCTCCCGGATTCTTTGACTCTATGGAGCATTTGCCGATTCATCTATCCTATGAGGCACGTGTTGGTGGACCCGTCGAATATCGATGGATGTACCCGTTCGAGCGACATTTGAATCACCTAAAAAGAAAGGTGAAAAATAAGGCACGGGTCGAGGGTTCTATTTGTGAAGCCTATGTTCTCGAGGAGATTACAAACTTTTGTTCGATGTATTTCAAGCCTCATGTTGCAACTAATAGAACGAGAGTTTCCAGAAACGACGACGAAGATCATAAAAGTAATGATACAATACTGAAGGTATTCAATGCTCCAGGAAAGCCATCGGGTAAAATAAAGAAGAGATATCTGAACGGTGATGAGCTAAGGGCTGCTCAGGTGTATGTATTACTCAACTGCGACGAGGAGAAAGTAGAGAAACTGGAGGGGTAAGTAATTAATACGTCTACATTATTTTAATAGTGTTGATTATTGTACTATTACATTAATTGAACGATGTTGTTTTCAGCATATTTAATGATGATGTGAGGTCAGGTAGGCCACACATAACAGAAGAAGAACTAGAACAAGAAATGAGGCGTTATTTTCTATCATGGTTGAGTGCATATGTAAGACTTGAGAACTCTATAATTACCTTTCTGTATATGCACTTGATTGAGAATGAGCTTAATTTCTTCTTTCGTGGTATTTAGGTCGATCGTCCATACGCAAGACTTGAGAATGAGTCTACTAGAACGCTAGCCAAGGGACTAATTTATGCTACAAAAATATGGCCAAGCTACTGTGTTAATGGGTTTAGGTTCAAGTCAACAACTTGTCCGATCAGAGACAACTTTGTGGATCTCGACTCTACCAAAAATAGCTGTTTGTGTATCAGATCTTCGAACTACAAAGATGTTGATACGGGCAACGATTTCTATGGCGTGCTATGGGAGATCGTGGAGCTGACATATAGTTATGGAATAGAGCATGCTAAGATTGTGTTATTCAGGTGTGATTGGTTCGATCCGATTGAAGGTCACGGTTAGAAAGTAGACAAGCACGGTCTTGTTAATATAAACTATCGGCGTCTATATCAAGCCTATGAACCATTTGTCCTATCAAGTCAGGCTCAGCTCGTGTACTTCACAAGTTATCCTAAACGGAAAACAACAAGGTCGGACTGGTGGGCAGTATGCAAGACCAAAGCTAGAAATACCTTTGAAGTTGACGATATAGCTTATCAAGAGGATGAACTACCTCTTGTAACTAATATTATAGAAGTGGACACGACGGAAGTTTTTCATTACACATCTAATTGTGTAGAAGAAGTAGAATTATCTGAAGAGGAAGATGCAGATGAAAGTGAAGATGTAGAGGAAGAAGAAGAAGAAGAAGAGCTAAACGAACTAGATGAATTTTTAGAAGAGGATTAAATCTATACGTTTGTTTTATCCTCATATTTGACACTTTAGTGACACTTTTATCATATAAATTTGTAACACTTTAGTAACCCTTTTATCTGTGACTATGATATTTTTTAAAAATCTGTGATGTCAATCATATAAATATGTATTTTTATTTTATTGTCATATGTTATTATCAGGTATGACTAGACCATCTGGACGATGCGGAGGATTTTATATTAGGCAGTTCCGTCAGCCTCGGGCTGGGGATAGAGATTCCGTACCCTCATCCTCATCTTCCAGTACGCCATTATACCGTTCTGTTCTCGGTCCATTACCGGGACATGGCAGTTCCAGCAGGTTGGCGGCTCCTCCCTCGTCGTCCAGCGTTCCTGATCCTGCATCCAGCATTCCTGATCCCGCGTCCAGCATTTCTGATCCCGCGTCCAGCATTCCTCCTGCCAACGGCTCCATGGAGGGAGCCGACGCCGAGCATGTGGAGGACGGCGATCAGACTGATCCTGTCCAGGCAGGAGGTGAGAGCGACCCTCCATGCGCTCCCCCGGGCGAGACGCGTATGGAGATTTGGACGGACGAGCCTACGAAGTAAGTTAATTAGTTAATATAGATTTCTCAAATAAATATATGTACATATATATTCATGAAAATTATTATTGTATAGATATCGGCCTCCTGCAGTACAGAAACAGCTGGGGTTATTTCTGAGGCAGAACTATGGTGGGCCTTGGATTAACTACTCAGATGCTCCCGCAGATAGGAAGGCCTTTTGGTTGGCCCACTTCAAGGTAAAAAAATTAATTATTTTTAAATTTTAATAATCATTTGTGTATATTATATAACTTTTCTATTTTACTTCTTGTAGAGGACCTATTTCTATCCATCACACCGGACGGCGAAGATCGAGGCCCAATTTTTTGCCGTCGCAGGCAAGCTCATCCGTGATGTGATCCACGACCAGAAGTCTCGTGATCGCTCCGGAAAGCCGATCCATGGTTGGATCACGCCAGAGTAGTGGACTGCGATGAAGGCTAGATTCGCCGAGGCTAGTTACCAGGAGAAGTCTGACAAGGCCAAGGTGGCGCGGTCGAGCGCCAGTAAGTGGTGTTGTGGCTCCATTCCGATGACGGAGCATTTTCGTCGTCTGGTACGTTTCCTATGACGGACATAAATTTATATATAGTTCGATAGAATGTTTAATACTAATAATAGATAATATATTTTAACAGGTAAAAAAGGGTGAGGACCCGAACATGGTGACCGTCTTCCTGGTCACCTATCGGAGGGCTGGAGAGTTCATTGACGAGAGGGCGACGCAGGCATATGTACGTTCTATTCTTTATATTAATTTAATATAATTTAGAAAACAAGAAAATAGATATCAATATAGACTTTAGCAAACACTTACACGTTAGCAAACATTGTTCTAGGTCGAGTTTATTCGGCTATAGGAGGAGGCGGCTGCTGCTGCTAGTGCGCCAGTAGAGGGAGGGGCTGGTACTTCCTCCCAGCCGCCTACAGCTTCATCGTCGAACGACCACTGGATGACCGCCGTTGGCGATCTTCAGAAGGATACGTACTACGGTACGGGATCCGACAGCGCGTATTTGGCTTCGGAGTCATCCCGGGCCCCCTCTGTCAGTGCGCAGTCTCTGGCTTCGCAGGCGTCGTCACGAGCTCAGGATATTCGTCATCAGATCGACGAGCTGCGTCGCGAGTTACAGCAGCAGATTTCTGATACGGTCGAGCGACGATCCGACCCTCCGATGATCACCGGATGATTTGATGCGGTCGAGCGCAGTATACAGGAGCTGATGAGTCTACAGCAGGCTACAGCTGCCAGCTTGTACACGCTCACCGAGTCTACGCAGCGCACAGAGCGTAGACAGGTCGAGCTGGAGGGATCGCAGAGGACCATGTCTGCCTCACTCACTCAGGTATCGGCTTCGATTGAGGAGAGTACTCAAAGGATGGTGAGTACCCTGGCTGCGCATGGTGAGCGACTGCGAGATGTGGAGCAGATACGCCCTCCCGGTCCTCGACGACGCCAACTCCAGAGATTGCACTGCCTCCTACTGCCCCTACGGTACAGCTCATCTAGGAGCAGTATGAGTATATTCTATCCCGGATGCGCGGCAGGGGTCCTCAGTGATCCAATATATTTTTTTATCATCTTTGTATGTATTGGTCCTATTGGCCCATTGACCGTTCTGTACACTGATTTTCATTATTTTTTGACTCTGTTGGACATGTATGTTTGTGATATTTAATTTGTTGGTATTTTCATTGAGCACATGTATAATATTTAGTTGTAGACTGTTATGATGGGAGACCGTTATTCATTTATTAGTTGTAGACTGTTATGATGAGAGACTTAATTATGATGATATCTGTGACGGGGATGACAAATATACCTACGCTGGGTTATAAGCGATGATCTGATATACAAAGATGGTGCTGCCCAAATTTAAAAAAAATATAATATGTATTTTTGTGATGATGTGTGTCTGTGTTTACAGTGTATGTGAAATGTAGTGTTCGGAACCATCGATAGTTTCGATTACTGTTGTATGTTTTATCTTGGACAGAAAGAGCAACTGTTCATGGTGTACTTCTGAAAGCTTCATTTTTACATCCTTCACTCTCTCGGGACGTCGTACAGGATCCCGAGAAGGTGAAGGACGTGAAGAGAAAGCTCTGAGAAGTGCACCCTGAACTGTTGCTCTTTCTATCCAAGATAATTCATAGAACAGTAAGCGAAACTGTCGATGGTTTGAACACTGCACTTCACACATACTGTAAACACAGACACACAGCATAACAAAAATACACATTATATTTTTTTATTTTTTTCAGTAGTCTGCGACGGATAGCGACGGAAAGTGGACGTCGCTATACGTTGCTAATTAGCGACGTTACGTCGCTGTACGTCGCCACCTTGCTGACGTGGCCGGCATGCCACGTTATCACGTCAATAGAACTAAACATCACTAAGAAGTCGCACTACGTCGCTAAGTTTGCGACGTAAAGTTTTCGTCGCGCTACGTCGCTAACTTTGCGACGACCTAGCGACACGGCTGGGACGTCGCAAACAGCGACGTAGGGCGACGAATTTGCCATCTGCGACTAGCTTCAAAGCGACCTTCACTTTACGTCGCTAAAGCCGTCGCCAATTACAATTAGCGACGTAATTGTCATTATTAGCGACGTATCATGACGTCGCTAATTTACCTTATTTTAGTAGTGTTAGTAAGTAATTGAAATTGCACATTACCTTGTATTTCCTTTGTAAGAGCACCATTGATCACCTCCTGATACCCTTCCTCAAGCGGCCACGAGTTGTTGAACTTGAAAGGACGACAACGAGTTGGCCGGGCAGCGATCAATCGGATAAGTAGAGGAGTATGATCACTGGTTCCTCTGTTTAAGCCTTCGGATCTGCTATACGGGAAAATCTCGAGCCACTTGGAGTTGCATAGAGTCCGATCTAACTGACAGGATATTCGGTTTGACACCGAGCTGTTGTCCCACAACCATAAATGACCGGCTTTAGTTAGAGTTGTTAATCCGGAGCTGAGTAGACAGTCTTGGAAATCCGCAAGAATGGTTGGTGGCACCACCCTACCACCCCTCTTCTCGCTCTCTGACGGAATAGCATTAAAGTCGCCACTCAGAACCAGAGGGAGTTGGTCTGCAACCTCAGCATCAATTTTAATAATATCTTTCCATAACTGTTGGTGCCATCTTCTATCATTATGCCCATATACCGCCCCCACCATACACCGAAATCCGCCTTTATTGCATAATTCAACAACAATGAGTTGTTCAGACAAGAATTTAAGCTGACCCGTCCAGCTACAGGTATCCCACATGACCCAGATTCGAGCCATCTCTCCTAACTGAAGATTGTGCACAGCTTCCCATTGATTTGGGACGCGTCTGTTCAATTTATTCGTCGATTTGATCTTGCTCTCCAATATGGAAACTATACTGCAATTATTTCTCTTCACCACATTTAAAATCTCTCGCCACTTGCCAATGGAGTTCGCGCCGCGAACATTCCATGTAATGGCCAACATTTAAGACTCACGATGATTGTCCTGATCGCTCATCTCACTCCCCCAGGACATGTCGGGGGTCAGATTGTGCATCCATTTGATTCCCCATACCGTGTGGCATGGTAGCACTTCCTCGTAACATTAAGGTCCACTTCGGATTAACTGCGGTGAGCTCCATACCTGGGTTTTCCGGCCCTGTTGATTTCTCCGTAACCCCTTCCTCATCTTCATGATTCTTTAACCTTCTTCTGGCTCTACTATTGGAGTCTTCATGCCTCTGCTGTTGGTCCGTTTGTAGGAACTGCCTATCTCCATCACTAGCACTTTGAAAAAAAATTTGAGGCTCGATCACTATCAATGCTCGATCGGGATTTGTCACCTCCGAGTGTCCATGGTCTGGCCCCTGACGCTTCCCTAGGATTGAGTGGTTGTTAGCAACTCTATTTTCTGATTCCCCTGCCCCGTTGGTTTCGTGGTCCATGAGGCTCTGTTCTGCAGTGTCGCTAGTTGATACTCCGCCGCTCTTACTGCTTCCCATCACCATATCCATCGCTTCTCCTTCCTGTTGGCTATTAGGATGAACTTGGTGCTTCTCATTTTCTTCTTTCCTTGGCGTATCGAGGCAATTCGTCTTAACGTGCCCAAAACACCGACAGGTGGCGCACGATGGCGGGACCCATTCATATTCTATTTCCTGTGTTGTCCACTCCCCGTTAGGCAGTACCAGGTCTATTTTCCTTGGGAGCGTGGCCGTGATCTCAACGAAGATGCGAGCATATGAGAGTCGTTGCCTTCTAGCCGTGGGAAGATCAGTCCGGATTGGTTTGCCAACCATGCTTGCCATCTTCATTATGGAAGGTATACTCCACAGTTGGGGGGACAGCCATGGTAAGCGTATCCATATCGGAACCGAGGTTAGACGGTCATTCTCAAAGTTAGATTCCGGAACCATCGCTTCAGTACTACCAGATAATATTGTAAATGAATGGAAATAATTATTTTTTTCGTGTATACTCAGATTATGCCACGTTCATCAGACCTCTAATGTTGTGGGATCGTGGGTGGAACGGACGCACGTCCTCACGACATTTTATTATTGTCATTGTACATCTGTCAACACTGATATCCTTTCGATCGTGCACGAGATAAGGAACGTCTACAGACCGATCGCATCCGCATAAATGTTCGTTCGAAACGATATAACGTGCACGAAAATTTTTCAGTAGACTTATTCTCATGGTTCAGCTTATTGCCGTAAAAGAATGGAAATAAAAAGGGTGTTTAGTGAGAAGTGAAAGCTCATCGTGGTGAGTTCGAACCACAGGAATGGGTCCTATAGCATTTAATGCCATTTAGCTGTTTGTTGGGTCTCTTTGGCCACTGTGCCCTACATAAACCACATGAATGGGGTCCTCCTTGCACTTGCAGTAACCCAATGGTCAAAATCTCCCACCCAGACGTGAACTAAATAACCACCCCAAAGTCCAAACTTAACCTCATCTAAACCTTGGCTCTATTTTTATCCTTCGCATTTACGCATGTACCTTATTTTTGTCACGTTCTATGGAATAGAACATCCTCGCAAAAAATTCTTTACATTCTAAGAATAAAATTATATATACTCATCAGGTCATTAGAATTGGATCACGTTACATTGTTAATAGATTTCGTTATTATTGTTGTTGATGATGATAATTTTTCCTATGGAATTTATCCACAGTTGTGTTAATATACGTGTTAATTGTGGAGAGAATAATTTAATGGGTTATGGCTCCAGAGCATTATTTTAAAAAAATCGAACCGAACGATCTGTTGGACCGATCAACCCTTAAATTAATAACTTTTTTCGGACTAATTTTTCGACTGGTTTAATACTGAGTTACTAATTCACTATTTTTTTTTCCAAAAATTTGGTCAACCAGGGCGATTCGGCTGATCAGACCACGAAACCGTCTGATCAAGTTGAATTTTAAATTAATTTGATCCTGATTTTTTGTTTTGTTTTGGAATTTGTATACCACCAAAGTTAATATGTTTGGTTCTTAACTAATTCTACTACGATAAATATGCTAAAATTATAAATAGTTTATATGTATTTGTATACTATATAACATATTTAATGTAAGATTATAGATCTATATAACTGCTTCAATTCGAATTAAATTGAACTGACTTGTTGATTGAACTGATTTGATCTAATTAATATAATGATCGGATCGATCTCCGATACAATTTTTAAAACATTGCTTAGAGTACTCTAGATCTAAAGATCCAAACAAAGATCAACAAGTGATGTCTTGTCTTCATTGGCAATAAACAAATGAATCTAGTTTCATGTTATTAAGAGTGAGAATCAATGTCAACCCTTCCACGTGGAGGTGGGGCTACGGTGTTCGTTTAAGATGGTAATGCATGATTAAGAAAGGAGTAAAGAATGGAAGAATCTCATTCCCATTTAATGTGGGTATTGTTTCCCTAGGCCATGTCTTTGACAAGACCACCCATGAGGGAATCTTTTGTGAGAACTCTCTAGAGTGAGGAAAAAAATTGTGGTTTGCTTGCCTCAGCCTTGGAGTTCTTCTAGGGAGATCAGATCATGTGAGGTTGATTTTTATACAACTCGTTGTGTGATTGATTCATTATTGGTGTTATATAAAGAGTCCCAAGAATGAGAAAAAGTTTCCTAGTCCAATGCGACCAAGTTATCTTTTGTTACAAAAAGTCCACCGAATCTACTTTTCCTAGTCAAACAATCTTTTTCATCGTTACAAACGTACGGGCTGCGAATAGAAGACAGACACATGATGAAGAGAACCTTTAGATCTCTTGGACTAAAAAAAGGCATTTAGATTTAGAGGGAGAGATTATAGTTTAATAGTTAGCAATAGGACGGGTTTGGAATTTTTGAGATCATGGGACGGTAACAAAATTTAAATTCTTATATTTTTCCAATTCTAAAAATAATAAATTAAATGATATTATTAATTTTCAAAGTACATAATTCTAACAAAAAGAATTCATAGAAAATATTTTAGGTTATCCTGAAGATAAAAATTAATAAATATCACACTATGTATCTTGTTTTTAGTTTTAAGTTACAAAAATCAACTTGTTTATACATAAATTTGTCTTAGTTATATATATTTTTTAACATCAACTTCTTGTGGAACATTTCTTGTCAATATCTTCAACCATTATGCATCACCTGAATATATAAATTTAAAAATTAGTAAAGTTAAACTGAATATATATATATATATATATATATATATATATATATATATATATATATATATATATATATATATATATATTTTACAAAATATTTAATCAAAGTTTCTATATTGGGTCTTGTTTAGTGGTATCTTCTTTGACTTTTTGATAAATTTGATTTATGTTATACAATAATAATGATAATAATATCACTTTTTTCGTAAGGTATATATTGTATATATTGGTGTTCCTGTTAGTCTTGGGTCATGGACCGTCGCTCAGCCTGTTCATGTCAGGAGACTCTTTGATTAACAAGGAATAAAAAAATGCCTTACTAAGATGAAGGATTATCATAGATCTTGAAGAGGGATGTATTTATTTCTTGTACCGGTCCATAAGTTGCATCGAAGACTAGCCCAAGAAAATGGCCCAACTAATGCTCTGATCTCTCCAATATTTCTTTTGCCGGTCCGTAAGATGCATTGTGACGATTCTTGTTTCTTGTACATGATTAAGGAACCTATCTAACTCACCTACATCTAGGCCATTAATTTAAAGAATTTCATGTCATTCTAATATACTTGAAGTTCAGTAAATGGTCTAGTACTCTATATATCATGATACTAAGCATCTTTTATTTCTTGCATGGTTAATGTGTTCGCAGAGTAAAAGGTAGATGATTTTATAGAACTAGCAAAAAATTATGTGTACAAATAGTTACAACACTCAAAAATTGATGATGTGGACATAAAGTCATTGTGAAGTGCATTGTTTAGATTTACAACCAACTTTACATTGTCCTTGCCATGTCATTGTCATGTCAACTCTATACTTTATTTCACATTGCATTGGAGAAGTAATTTAAAAAAAAATTGTCATTCCTATGTGGCAACCATTTTTTCCAAACTCATAATAGGGTTGGAATGCTCTAATGGCTTGGTGCTTTCGATTTGGTCCAAAGGTTGATAGGGGCGAGGGTGACCCGCTGGCATGTGGGGCATGCCTTAAAACAACTGGCAGAGGCTGCCAGCGAGTCCGCCTTCCCTTGGATCTACTTTTTGTTGGAGCTTTTCCTTTGTATGTAGAGAGCTTGCTCTCAACATGTCTAGTAATTTTAGTCCCACATTGGAAAAGCAACATGAGTAGTATCTCAATATATACTTAGTATGTAGTTGAGGTGTACACATGGGGTGGTGACCCTGTAGCTTTTCTTTCCGAAAATTTTAAAATACTTTTATTATTATTTATTTTATTTAAATGGTGATTTTTTTAGAATGTTATAAATAATTAAGTAGTTAATTATTATGATAGAGAGCTTTAATCATGATTAAATTTGGAATACATGGTGACTAAAAATCGTGGCACGGATAGTGCAGTGGCCGACCTTGACTAGTGCAATAGCCATGCCAGGGAAGGCCGAGCCATAGTGATGTCCTAACTAGGAAAACCAGGCTAAGTTGTGACATGACCATTATAAATAGTTTAATTATTCATTATTAATATTATTTGACGTTTAGGAGACCCGGTTGTACCAAACCAGCCCGGACTGGACCCGTACCAAGCCCAAGCCCATGTACTCGGGTAGTGTGTCTAAGGACATCTATGTAGATGTATGGTTGGTATCTAGTTTATTTTATTTTGTGGCCTAGTAGGCCATATTACAAATTATGGTTATATTCGAAGTTATTGTTACAATATATATAAATATATAATATTAATTTAGTTGATAATGTGGTAAATAATTTTCTTAACATATATTTGTAGAGTTGGGGTAATTGTTTTAGTGACATAGTAGCAATTTTATAAAAGTTTGGTTATACATATATTATATATATATATCCTTAATATTTTAAAATAATATTTGATTTTGAAGTATGTCAAATGATTTTCTTAAAAACATCTTAGTCGACTTTTGGGGATTTTTGGGCTATATATATAATTGAGTATAAATATATTCATAATGGACAAACACAGTGTTTTGTGTGTACACCTAGAGTTTGTTATTTACAAATTTTAGTATTTATGATTTAATAAAAATATAAGTTAATCATTGTTTATATTATTTTCTCAATATGGCTTATATATATTTATCTGTATGTATATATATAAATATATATTATATATGCTGTGTA
This sequence comes from Iris pallida, assembly GCA_029216955.1. NCBI lineage: Eukaryota > Viridiplantae > Streptophyta > Magnoliopsida > Asparagales > Iridaceae > Iris > Iris pallida. The sequence goes on from JANAVB010007399.1 coordinate 11,932,913, forward strand.
TGTATGTATGTATGTATGTATGTATGTATGTATGTATGTATATATATATATATATATATATATATATATATATATATATATATATATATATATATATATATATATATATATATATATAATACGTAGATGAGTTTTCTTGGCCCCCTTTCGCTGCTCTCCCCTCAGGGGAGCCCCTAGGCCCTCCCCTCCGTCTGACATCCCGGCGCTCCGCCTCCCCAACCTCCGCAATGCCTCCCCCTTGGCCGGACGAGGTCCTGGCTTTGGTCCGCCAAGCCTCCCTTCCCCCTTCTTCCCTCAATCCCCTAGGTGTTCATCTTCCTCCTCAGCCCTACCATTCTTCCTCCATCTCTCCCCATGTCAGCATCTCCGGCGCCGCTTACTGCTCTCCACCGCCCCCCTAGACTCCGGCGCCTATCACATCTCTCCTCAGCCACCCCTTTCTCTCCCACTCAAGCGAGACCACCGATGGTCCTACCAGTTCGGCCCCCCACTTCCCTCGGGCGGTGCCTCCGGCGGGAGTCAGGCCGACTTTCCTTGGTCCGATCAATCTCAGGCACCGGCCTACAGTTGGCCGCCCAATTTTCAAACTCCCATCGGGAGTGAAGTTTTCTTGGGCAGGGTGCCCCCTGCGGTGTAGGCGGTGGGCCCCTCGCCTCGTGGCCTCTCGTACGGGACAACTGGCCCCTCCACGAGAGTAACCCCCTTTTTATGCCAACTCAGCGCGTAATGATCCCCTCCTCTTCACATCAGGCAGTGGGGCCCACCCCGTATACTCCCACGAACTTTACGTAGGAAGAGACAGGGTGCCTAACCATGCTTTTTACGCCATGGAGGGGTCTTACGCGGGACAGGTGGCAGCGCCAGTCGCGCTTTGGTCTCCCTCCATCTCAGCGTATTCCCTTCCACCCCCCATCAGCATTCTTTCCCTAAACATTTTCTTCCAGCGTATTTTCCTCCCTCCCCCCTGCTCCTCCAGCCCCCTCCGGCCACCTCCACTTCAGTTGAGCCCCTGGCCCCCTCCGTCCCCTCTTCCGATGGGCTCCCGGCCCACTCCTCTCTTGTGGAGCCCCCGGCTCCCTCCGCCCCCTCGTTGGATCTCTCGTTGCCCCTTCAGCTCGCTGGGCCGACCACCATCCCCTTCTCCGCAACTCCCCCTCCCTTCCTCCTACCTACCGCGCCTTCGGGCCTGGAACCCTCGGATTCGGGATCCAGCCTTCCGTCCTCTAGCGGGGCGAAGGCGGCCCCTCCTCCTGCTAGCATGGTGGCCATCTCGCCTGTCCTCTCTCCGGCCATCCCTGGCCTATCCCCCCTTCTCCGTCACCTGGTAAAGGACTCCCGGCAGTCCACGTCTGTCACGCCCCAGAACCAGAATACCGGAGAGCGGGGGCGAACATAGCCAGCTACGTATATTGAAATAGAATCCACCTCGCTTATACGGTCACGGCTGTCTAGGAATATGAGGGTTTAACTACAAGCCAACAGTCTCCTATGGTCAAGAACAAGCCTATTGTCTCAATCTCAAGCGAGTAATATTGTTACAAGATGTTAGATCACCAAATATACAATAAAAGGCGTCTCAAATATTACATATTCAGCTGATCATGAAGCTAGTCGTACAAAATACGAGGACTAGCAAGAGTTTAGTCATACATGATCAATCCTAGGATTTCTTAATCATGTCTACAGCCCGTAGGCAGACAGTAAGTAAATGTGCATCGAGCTAACAGGTGCTCGTCGGCTAAACGCCTCAAAAGAATAAATTTACATATAAGTGGGTAAAATAAAAAGGAAAACCCACTCGTTGTCCGGATTCCGTCTAGTTGTCACCATTGGGCTGGAGGTTCGGTAGATCCTCGGAAGCTGCTCCAAAATCTGGCCACACAAAACCAGCTGGGTCAAACCCCAGAAAGAGCAAGTGCCACAAGGGAGGCCACAAAATAAGAACAAAAGCCAGCATATCAGAACATAAGAATAGAAGAAGGTACAAGTAATAAAAGTACAATAGGGCAATAAACGACTAGGGACGTGAAACCATTCTGGGAGTCAGGTTACAACTCGTAACCCAAACAAGGACCGGGGTCGTAACCCTTCGCCTGAATAGCACCTTGTCTCTACCATTTATTGTTAAAGATAAATAAAACAATCATGCTCAGGAGTACCAGGTACAGGGACTAGACGAGACTTAGACAAGGCTAGACACCATCCATTCACAAGCGGCCAAGCAACGCTACGGCTTACTACTTTAACTAACTAGGGTTGTCACAAGCCTAGTTACTAATAAGATGCAAGTGAGGAATTCCCAGTCCTAAGCCCTGCAGACCATCCAGTTATCCTTCTGCGGGTTAAGAGTATGGTTGGGTACATCGCCCTGGAGACGATATACCCTAAGGTGACTTAGAGGGTGCAACACATGACAGTGTGCTGGAAATGTGCTCTACTCATCGGCAAGCTACAAGTCCAATTAAAGCGCCCGGATAACGAGATTGCCTGTGACTGGAAATCCTCTATGAACTACAGTTTGATCTAGTCATTAGTCTAATCCATATTCAGTGTGAATCCCTGACCGTGGGAACCAGGGAGTCACGTCCTAGACATGATGCAAGACAAGACAAGTGGTTTGCACAAGCAAGCAAGCAGGAGCACCCACGGTGTCAGAGCAAGTCAAGTTACAAGCTAAGTTAGCTGTTGCAATAGCATCAAGTCAAGTTACAGATTACAAGTCAGGAGTGAGCCGCCACGGGCCACTATCAAGTTATTAAGTTACAAGTCAAGAGCACCTCATCGGGTCACTATCAAAAGATCAGAGAGTACCAAGATCATAAATCACAGAAATCACGTAAACCGTACTAGTCATAACACTACTGAAAATCGTGTTAGGTCGTGTTGGATCAAGATAGTCGTGCTTGTGAAACAAGATCTCAAAACCAAACCACAAAAGAGAATCCAAGTTCAAGAATAAACCAAATCATCATAGGGCAACTGTCTTGATGAGGAGTCGTATGAAGTCCATACGCTGCCTTTTTGGAAGAGGAGTCGTATGAAGTCCGTACGCTGTCTTTTTGGAAGAGGAGTCGTATGAAGTCCATACGCTGCCTTTTTGGAAGAGGAGTCGTATGAAGTCCGTACGCTGCCTTTTTGGAAGAGGAGTCGTATGAAGTCCGTACGCTGCCTTTTTGGAAGATGAGTCGTATGAAGTCCATACGCTGCCTTTTTGGAAGAGGAGACGTATGAAGTCCATACGCTGCCTTTTTGGAAGAGGAGTCGTATGAAGTCCATACGCTGCCTTTTTGGAAGAGGAGACGTATGAAGTCCATACGCTATGCTGCCTTTTTGGAAGAGGAGACGTATGAAGTCAATACGCTGCCTTTTTGGAAGAGGAGACGTATGAAGTCCATACGCTGCCTTTTTGGAAGAGGAGTCGTATGAAGTCCATACGCTGCCTTTTTGGAAGAGGAGACGTATGAAGTCCATACGCTGTCTTTTTGGAAGAGGAGGCGTATGTAGTCCATATGCTGCCTTTTTGGAAGAGGAGACGTATGAAGTCCATACGCTGCCTTTTTGGAAGAGGAGTCGTATGAATTCCATACGCTGCCTTTTTGGAAGAGGAGACGTATGAAGTCCATACGCTGCCTTTTTGGAAGAGGAGTCGTATGAAGTCCATACGCTGCCTTTTTGGAAGAGGAGTGTTCTTTTTGAGAGCAAGTCCAAGAACACCAAGAACTTCAATTCTTCCTATCTAGGCCAAATCAAAACCAAATCTAGATTTTCAAAGTTCTAACTTGAGTAAAATCGAATTCTCTTCCACATGGAAGCATAAAAATCCACAAAATCCCAACTAAAATAGATCAAAACTATGTAAATCCGAAAATAGAGAAAACTTAGATCTAGAACAATGGAGACTCCAAATCACAAAATGTCAAGTTCTAATGTTGTTCCAAATCATCTAATTAAGCTAATTGACAAATAAAAATAGGTCCTCATGTGGTGGCAATGTGCACTTGCCTATGGGTGGGATGTTGTGTGGAAGAAGGAAGAAGAAGAAGAAGTTAGAAATTAATGGAGAAAGTAATAAGGAGAGAGAATGGTAGGTGGAGTTTTAATGAGGGTGGGTTGTGGTGTATTGAGGGTGGAGCATTGGTGTCACGACCCGCACCCGCTAAAAGGGCACGTGACGCGACAACGTCCAGCCCTCACCGAAAAAAATCGGCGTAGAACGCTGTGGATTTTCTACTTCTAAACAGTTTATATATATAACAAAAACCTGTCAAGTCCATGGTCAACTCCGAACGGAGGACAAGCAATGAATATATATACGAGTACTCAATCACGACTCTAAGATAACAAAGTAAAGACTGAAATAAAAAGACAACAAGACGATAAAATAATATATAGCCTGTCAAGTCCAACACAAGAATATATACAGTCCAAGTCTCTAATACAGTCCCAGAATATAATAAAATAACAAGTAGCAAGCTGGAGACAAGGTCCAGTCCAAAATGTCTAACCTAACTAAACTAAGCTAAAGGCTCGTCGGGCGGAGCTAAGCCCTACTGAACCAAGGTCTCCAAGTCTACGCCCACTACGTCAACCGGACCGTAGTAGGTAGGACAATCCTCCTCGCCACAATCTGTAAAATTTTGTCAACATATCCAGTCAGGATGGAACGAGCACAAACCTCCATAACAGTTCTAGTTAGACGATATTGAAAATGTAGCAGTAAATAGAGAGAATCTACGAGATAAATAATGTGTACATGAATCATGGTAAGACATATCAAGACTGTAATCTGAATGTAAGAACAGGGAAAACAGTATAAATCATGTACAAGAATCTGGAACTATATCTATGTGAGTTTAGTATTAGTTTCAACATGTGATCGGCTTAGAACTTGATGCAATGTTTGGCCTGGCTAATCATACGTGAGTGTATGATTAACACTATACAATGATGATACAATAATATCTGTGGGGTATTGATCACATCTCTACGCTAACACCCCCATCCCTGACCAATATAGTGGATCCAGTCATGACACGTCATGATACGTATTCTCTGAGGAGGTCGCGAGCCTACACAGGAATCGTATCTATACAATGAACAATAAACAATGAAGACCTGCCCAGTGTATACCATATATAAGAGGAATAACATCTTATGACGGGATCCAGACAAATATCAATCCGTGTGAACAATGTGTCAAGAGAACAAGGATAATCTGCACTAAATACTAGAAACAAAGACGATATCATAAAATAGAAATATTATCAGAGAATGTACTCGCCTGTACTGTGATGGATAAGTCGACTGAGTCCAATATCAGTGCCTCGAGGACCTATAGATGGAATACTGTATCAATATAATGGTTTGGAAGTGAAATTAAGTCATACCGAGTCAAAATAGGTCAAGACACGTCAAACTAAGTCAATCTAGGTCAACCAAGGTCAAACTAGATTGTATGGGATAAATCTAAGTCATATTAGACCTAACAAAGTCATACGAGGTCAAGACAACTCTAGTTGGGTCATACTTGGTCATGGAAGGACATTGGAAATCCATCCGAATCAAACTAGATCGAAAATTGGCTTACCGTTGACTTTTGGTCAACGGGTCAACTCTGGTCGATTCTAGGTCAACTCTAGGTCAACCCTAGGTCACTGGTTACTAATAGTTGACTTTTGGTCAACTGCACAAGTCTAATGGAATTTGGGACTAAATTGGGTAAAGTGTTGACCCATAGTTGACTTTTAGTCCAAAAAGTCAACCGTGGTCAACCGGGTCCAAGACTAGGTTTAGACATCTAGTCCTACTCATTACCAACCTATACAACCCATATCCAAGTCCATCTTGGACTTGGAAACTCAAATCTTGGCCGTAGGCCAAATTCCTATTTTACCTTTTTTAGGGGTAAAATTCTACCCTCGGCGATTATCTAGATAGCCTACCTACGCTAGTTATTTTGACCCGATCTCCCTAGGGTAGTAGGGTACTATCCTATAGGTTCGTTATCTACCATAATACCTAGATAAAGTGGACGTCTAGTCCACCTTACGGCCCGTTGCAGATATCTCGAATATTTCGAGATACGCACTGACACGGCGCGATACCGGCGCCCTACGACCCCGATTTCCACCCGGGAGCTTACCCGCAAAATCTAAATCACGTAACCTAGGCCTATGTCAAGTTTGATCGTGATCCGATGCTCCGGGCTCAATTTTGCCCTCTAACTCGATTTCTAACAAAACCCCTCTTTTAGTCTCATTCTCAATCCCTTCTTAACTTCTCTAATTCTAGTTCTTCTTCTCTCAACTTCTCTAATCTTCTTCTTCTTCTCTAATTCTTCTTCTTACTCCTCCTTCCTATTCTTCTTCAATTTCCTAACCTACTCTAATTCCTTCTCATTTCTCCCTATTCTTTCTTCTTTCTTTCTTTCATTCTCCTTCTATATTTTCATCCCAACTTCCTATCTTCTGTCTATATATATACATACATATATATATAGATATCTACCTACATATATACCTATATATATATATTACTAGGGGGTTTAGGGTGTATAGGGGGATGAAATGGGGGGGGAGGAGCTGCCAATGCAGCTCCTGCTGCTGTTGCTACTGCTAGCTGCTACTGCAGCTGCTGCTGCACCTGCTACTTGCTGCTGCCAATGCTGGCTGCTGCTGCTGCTGCCTATGCTGGCTGCTGCTGCTGCTTTGCTCTCTTCCCTCTTCCCTTCTACTCCTCCTACTTCATTCCCTCCTCTCATCTCTTATATATATATATATATATATATATATATATATATATATATATATATATATATATATATATATATATATATATACATATATATACATATCTATCTATATATCTATCTATCTATTTTCTATATATATATAACCATATATCATATCCTCTCCTCCCATCTATATATATACACACATACACCTCTACATATATACACACACACACGTATATATACATACATATATATATATATATATATATATATATATATATATATATATACAAATACACATATACCTATATATATATCTAAATTCATACTCACACACACACACAAACACACACTCTCTCACTCATACACCACCACCACCACTCTCATTCTCATGACACTTCACCCTCTCTACACACACACACACAAATACATATAAACATATATATACATATATATTTACATTCATATATACATATATATATATATACATATACCATTAAATATATAAAACCCCTAACAATTCCTAACCTAGATTTTTAGGGAAAACCTATAAATTGGTGGGCAAAGTGTGGAGAATGTCATTCCCTACAACTATTGTGAAAGAATTTATGCTAAAGGGAATTAAATGGAAATTTGTGAACATACCTAGGTTAGATTCTTGCTTGGAGGAGAAAAGCTTGAAGAAAGAAAGAAATTAGAGAGAGAGAGAGAGAAGTATTTCTTAGTGAAGAAGAAAGATGGGGGGGGGGGGGGGGGTTATCATGGCCGGCCACTCCATAGGGGGTTATTGGGTTGGGATCCAATAGCCTCCAACCCAATAAGCTTAGTTTGGGTTCAAATCCAATTCGGGTTGGTTCGGTTTGATTCGGTTTGATTCTAAACGACTAATTAAGTCTCTAAAATGGCTAATTTAGCCATGGAAGTTGGGTTAATAATTTCTAGCCTAATTATGATGGTACATCGGCTAAGTCCAGCTAGTATGGGGGTCCCACTAGGGTCCAGGCTACCCGGGTCTCCAAATTGGGTCCGAATTGGATAAAATCCAAACCAAACCAAATAAATCCCAAAAAATCACATAAAATCAATAAAAATTCCTAAAAATTATAAAACTTGAAAAATGACGAAAATACCCCTTAATTTGAAAACTGGGGGTGACAATTGGCTAAGGTATTCCATTCATGATAAACCAAACCAAACCAATCCTACTCCAAAATAAAACCAAGCCATGGTCTAAACCCATTTACGAGAACCAAAATCCGCAAGTCGAGAAAATAAAATACGTGCCAAATTCAATTACGAGCATAAATATGAAATACGGAAAATGAGGGTGACAACTCTACCCACCTTCAAAGAATTACGTCCTTGAAATTTAATCAAGGAGCTAGAGATTGCCACGACAAGCTATACTAAGCACAGACAAGCTACACTAAGCAGTTCAATCATACAATCATACAACGCAAGCAAGGAAAGGAAAGCGTAAGGCATAAGAAAGATATTATACCTTACGAGTCAAACAAGTAGGGATATCGCAATCGGATGTCGTCCTCACGCTCCCACGTTGACTCACCTAGAGAGTGATGACCCCAAGCAACACAGACTAAATTAATAGTCTTGTTCTTGAGCGTCTTCTCCCTCCGGTCCAATATAGACACGGGCTTCTCCTTATACGAAAGGTTGGTACCAACAACCAATTCCGAGTGATCTAGGATATGGCTCAGGTCCGGGATGTACCGTCGTAATTGGGACACATGGAATACATCATGTACCTCACTTAGCGACGGCAGAAGAGCGAGACGATAGGATACATCACCTACTCGCTCTAGAATATCGAACGGCCCTATATACCTAGGACTAAGCTTTCCCCGCACGCCAAAACGAATGACGCCACGGGTAGGCGAGATCCTAAGAAATATATGGTCGCCGACAGCAAATTCTAAAGGACGCCGATGAGCATCGGCCCAATGACGCTGGCGATCTTGGGCAACTCGAAGATGATCTCGGACTCTTCTGACCACTTCAACTATCTGGGCAATCATATCTGGACCGAGCATCTGCCTCTCTCCAACATCATCCCACGCTAGCGGGGATCTTCACTTCCTACCATACAGTGCCTCGAACGGAGCCATCCGAATACTGGCCTGAAAACTATTATTGTACGAGAACTCCACCAGGTGCAGGTGATCTTTCCATGAACCACCAAGGTCAAGGGTACAAGATCTCAACATATCTTCAAGAGTCTGGATCGTGCGCTCTGACTGACCATCTGTCTGCGGATGATATGCTGAACTAAACTGAAGGTGAGTCCCCAAACTCTTCTGTAAGCTATGCCAAAAGTGTGATATGAATCTTGTATCTCTGGCTGATACTATGCTGACTGGCACTCCGTGAAGTCTGACGATCTGCCTGAGATACATCTCTGCTAGCTGCGCCGTCGACTGTCTAACTCTGAACGGGAGAAAAGTGCGCTACCTTGGTAAGCCTGTCCACAATGACCCAAATAGCATCTCTGCCGGCCGGAGATCTGGGTAATCCAGTCACGAAATCCATGGTTATATGCTCCCATTTCCATTCTGGGATCGGCAAAGGTTGAAGAAGTCCAGCTGGCCTCTGATGTTCAGCTTTAACCTGTTGGCAAACCAAACACCGAGAGACAAACCGGGCTATCTCCCTCTTCATGCCATTCCACCAAAAATGCTGACGAATATCACGGTACATCTTCGTGCCACCAGGATGAATAGAATACTGCGAACTGTGAGCCTCTGCCATGACCTCCTATCTGATATCTCCACTAGGTACACAAAGACGAGTGCCGTGTCGAAGTGTACCATCTTCGTGAATACATAACTCAGGCCTTCTTTCTGTCTCACACTCTGCTCTGAGTCGCTGGATCTTGGAATCTGCTGACTGCGCCATCCGGATCCTCTCAACTATGCTGGACTGAACCTGTAGACTGGCCATCAATTCCATACTGGTAGGAAGAACCACTTCAATTCCCATCTTCTGAAGATATGCTAATAACTCTGGTTGCGCTGTTAGGAAGTAAACTCCGGCTCTCCTGCTCAATGCATCTGCTACAATATTGGCCTTCCCTGGGTGATACTGCAAGTCCACATCATAGTCCACAAGTAACTCAAGCCATCTTCTCTGCCGCATGTTAAGGTCCTTCTAGGTGAAAACATACTTCAGGCTTTTGTGATCAGTGAATACCCCCACTCTGTCCCCATACAAGTAGTGTCGCCAAAGCTTAAGTGCAAACACCACTGCTGCTAGCTCCAAGTCGTGGATCGAATAATTTATTTTATGATCACGAAGTTGTCGTGACGCATAAGCTATTACCTTCCCATGCTGCATCAGAACACATCCTAAACCTCTACCCGAAGCATCACAATAAACTGTGAATCCTCAGGTCCCATCTGGAAGTGTGAGAATGGGAACCGTAATCAAACCTCGCTTCAACTTCTTAAATGATTCCTGACACTCTGCTGTCCAAACAAACGGAACGTCCTTGCGGGTCAACTGGGTCATCGGCGCTGAAATTCTTGCAAAATTCGAAACGAACCGCCGGTAGTAGCCGGCCAATCCAAGAAAACTGCGAACCTCTGCCACTGAGCTGGGTACTGGCCATGCCTCGATAGCCACAATCTTCTGGGAATCCACTTCCACTCATCCTCGAGTAATAATATGACCCAAGTACGAAATGCGATCAAGCCAGAACTCGCATTTACTGAACTTGGCGTACAACTGGTGCTCTCTGAGAATCTGGAGGACAATTCTGAGATGCTGCTCATGCTCTGCTTCACTCTTACTGTAGACCAGAATGTCATCTAGAAACACTATCACAAACTGGTCCAAGTAAGGCATGAAAATGCGATTCCTGAGGTCCATGAATACGGCTGGCGCATTGGTTGCTCCAAAGGGCATAACAAGGAACTCCCAATGCCCATACCTAGATCGAAAAGCTGTCTTCGGGATGTCCTGCTCTCTGACTCTGATCTGGTGGTATCCTGACCGCAGGTCGATCTTCGAGAAAACCGAAGCCCCTTTGAGTTGATCAAACAAGTCATCTATCCTCGGAAGAGGGTATCTGTTCTTGATTGTCACTGAGTTCAAGGTACGATAATCAACACATAGCCTGGACGTACCATCCTTCTTCTTCACAAGAAGCATCGGGGTTCCCCAAGGCGATCCACTTGCACGAATGAATCCCTTGGTCCTGAGTTCTTCAATCATCTTGTACAAAATCTCCAATTCTGAAGGCGCCATCCTGTAGACTCGCTCTGATACTGGTACTGTCCCGGGAATCAAGTCGATGGTGAACTCGATCTCCCTCTCTGGCGGCATCCCTGGAAGCTCCTCTGGGAAGACATCTGGAAACTCTTCAACTATCCGGGGCAACTGCACTGTTGTTACTGCCATCCGCAATACTGGGGAAGATGGCTCTACTGCACCTCTGGAAAATGAAAACTCTGGCTCGCCTGGAATACTGAAGACAACTCTGCCTACATGGCAGTCTATCCTAGCATACTGGTTCCTCAACCAATCTATGCCTAAGACTACATCATAGTCTGCCATAGGAAATTCTACAAATCTAGCGGGGAACTCTCTACCGCTAACTACGATCCGATACGAGGAAAACACTCGATCTACTCCCACAAGACCATTACCAGTAAGTATATTAAGCCTCATTGATAGTGACTCGGGCTCCAATCCTATCCGTGTCACGAATCGTGCAGACATGAATGAATGCGATGCACCAGAATCAAATAATACCGATGCTGGAAAGGAGTTGACGAGAATAGTACCTGCCACTACCTCACATGGTGCAACTTCTTCTTCCGTAGCCATCATCATCACCTGACCTCTAGCTGCAGGTCCCCTCTGCTGGAAACCCCTCTGCCTATTCTGCACTTTTGCCTGGGTTGTACTGCTGCTGGTTCTGCTGCTGAAACGCCTGGGCCTGAGGTAACAAGGGCCTCGGGTACTGCTGTTGCTGTAGGGGTGCTGGTCCCCTAACCGATGGGCTGGTTAGGTTGGAAGAGGATGAACTACCCCTATTCGGACAGGCTCCTATCTTATGATCTGCTGTCCCACAAGCCAGGCACAATCCTTGCGCCCTACGACAATCTGCCACCACGTGTCCTGGCTTCCCGCAATGAGAACATCCCATCGCGGAGGTCTGCTTCTTCTTCTGCTGCTGCGGGTACGTCGGGGTTGAATGCTGAACCGACGTAACTGAGGTCGCCCGCCTCGGAGTTCCAATGGTTATACCCCTAGCTGCCGGGGCTGGTGCTGATGATTGGTGCATCTGACTAGGGGACCGCTTCCTACCTCCGCTCCTGTCCACAATTCTCTGGGAGGTGTACTCGTGCCTCCTAGCCGCCCTCAATACTGCATCGAACGTCTGGTGCTCGAACTGTTCACTGCCAACAAGATCTCCAAATGTAGCCCCTGTTGGAACCGCTGGGCCCTATCATACTCGGTTGCCACCAAGGTGGGGGCGAACCTACTGAGCCTAGAAAACTCAGTCGCATAGCCATCGACCGTCCTGCCTCCTTGCTTTAAGTTGGTAAATCTGGTCTGCAGGTCGTACCGGGCCACCGCATCAAAGTACTTCGTCTGGAATCTCTCTCTGAATGTTGCCCAAGTAACCGGTGCCACCAATCCCATGGCCTGAGCTGCCCACCAATTGCGAGCTAAGTCCAGCAACTGTAGGCGTACCACCGCCACCTTCTCATTCTCAGGTGTCCTAGCTGCTTCCAGAATCACCTCGGTATCCTGAAGCCATGTATCCGCTGCAATCGCATCTTCGCTGCCGTCGAAGAAGGGAGGGTTCAATCGCTTGAAACTGTTTGCCGCCTGGTTTCCTTGCTGACCACCTCTGCTCAAGGCATCTTGAACTGTCTGGTGCAGGGCGTCGCTCCGACGATCTTGGGATGCAAGTAGTTCTCTGATAAGCCCAACCAAGGCACCATCCTCCTGCCTTGCAGGCTGGGCGGGCTGAAATGGAGGTTCCGGGCCTCCGGGAAGCATGATTCGGGAGGCTACTCCAGAGTGCTGAGCTTGATCTCCTGGTTGCTGCTGGTCCACGGGAAGTGCTCCACCTCGCTGATCGGCAGGGTCAGGTTCAGTGCCGCTGAAGAAGACGACACAAAGAAACAATAAGGAAGGACCAGGACAGGTCAATGATACAAGCACACGATCAGGGCAAGAATCCAGAGATTTAGAGGATAGGAATGAAGATCAAGGACGAGTACTGATTGAGACATCTATTCGGTAAACCCTCACATTCTTGAATGCCAAGACCTGCATGGGCCACCACTTAAACCATGTCACGCCCCAGAACCAGAATACCGGAGAGCGGGGGCGAACATAGCCAGCTACGTATATTGAAATGGAATCCACCTCGCTTATACGGTCACGGCTGTCTAGGAATATGAGGGTTTAACTACAAGCCAACAGTCTCCTATGGTCAAGAACAAGCCTATTGTCTCAATCTCAAGCGAGTAATATTGTTACAAGATGTTAGATCACCAAATATACAATAAAAGACGTCCCAAATATTACATATTCAGCTGATCATGAAGCTAGTCGTACAAAATGCGAGGACTAGCAAGAGTTTAGTCATACATGATCAACCCTAGGATTTGTTAATCATGTCTACAGCCCGTAGGCAGACAGTAAGTAAATATGCATCGAGCTAACAGGTGCTCGTCGGTTAAATGCCTCAAAAGAATAAATTTACATATAAGTGGGTGAAACAAAAGGAAAACCCACTCGTTGTCCATGTTCCGTCTAGTTGTCACCATTGTGCTGGAGGTTCGGTAGATCCTCGGGAGCTGCTACGAAATCTGGCCACACAAAATCAGCTGGGTCAAACCCCAGAAAGAGCAAGTACCACAAGGGAGGCCACAAAATAAGAACAAAAACCAGCATATCAGAACATAAGAAATAGAAGAAGGTACAAGTAATAAAAGTACAATAGGGCAATAAATGACTAGGGACGTGGAACCATTCTGGGAGTCAGGTTACAACTCGTAACCCAAACAAGGACCGGGGTCGTAACCTTTCGCCTGAATAGCACCTTGTCTCTACCATTTATTGTTAAAGATAAATAAAACAATCATGCTCAGGAGTACCAGGTACAGGGACTAGACGAGACTTAGACAAGGCTAGACACCATCCAATCACAAGCGGCCAAGCAACGCTACGGCTTACTACTTTAACTAACTAGGGTTGTCACAAGCCTAGTTACTAACAAGATGCAAGTGAGGAATTCCCAGTCCCAAGCCCTGCAGACCATCCAGTTATCCTTCCGCGGGTTGAGAGTATGGTTGGGTACATCGCCCTGGAGACGATATACCCTTAGGTGACTTAGAGGGTGCAACACATGACATTGTGCTGGAAATGTGCTCTACTCGTCGGCAAGCTACAAGTCCAATTAAAGCGCCCGGATAACGAGATTGCCTGTGACTGGAAATCCTCTATGAACTACAGTTTGATCTAGTCATTAGCCTAATCCATATTCAGTGTGAATCCCTGACCGGGGGAACCAGGGAGTCACGTCCTAGACATGATGCAAGACAAGACAAGTGGTTTGCACAAGCAAGCAAGCAGGAGCACCCACGGTGTCAGAGCAAGTCAAGTTACAAGCTAAGTTAGCTGTCGCAACAACAACAAGTCAAGTTACAGATTATAAGTCAGGAGTGAGCCGCCACGGGCCACTATCAAGTTATCAAGTTACAAGTCAAGAGCATCTCA